>CATIUR010000007.1:0-85000 GCA_949592205.1 Helichrysum umbraculigerum
AATTGATCAGATTGAATATCTTGGTTTGATTGGCTTGCGAGGTGTGGTTGATCTTGGCCGATTGGGGCTACCTTGGTGGTATCACTAGGCTGGTCGATTTATTTGGTCAGATTAAGGGTTTGTGTGGTTGGGTTTGTGGATTGCCATGAGGGCTGTTGTTAGGTTTGGACGGGGTTGATTGCCTTGGTTATTGATTAGATCTCTGATTTTGGCTTGTCGTTCAGCTTGATTTTGCACAATCAGATTGGTTTATAGCTTGGTGGCTTAGTGGTTTCGGTTTGAGAGTCGATTGTATGTAAGATGGATCTGTGGCGGGGGGGGGGGGGGGGGGGGGGGGGGGTTATGGTTGGGATCGTGCTTGGTTTTGCTATGTCGATCTATCAGTTTACAAAGGATCGTTTGTGTTGATCCTCCCTTAACCGTCTCGGTTTAGGGTTTTGTATCAATGTCCTTTATTGGTGGTGCGATTTCTTGAGGGGGTGACCAATTTGGGTTTTCTTGTCGAGAAATTGTTGGGTTTACGATTCATGGAGTAGGGTTGCTTTTGGGTTACCGGTTCTTTATGGATTTGATGGTGGTTGATTATCAAAATCCGTCGGGATTCTTGTTTAATCATTGGATATTGTATGGCGGTTTTAGCCGTTTGGGATGTGCCTGGACCTTTTGCCAGTGTTGCTGGTAGGGCAGGTTCATTCTTGTCATTTGTTGGTGTGCCTGGACCTTTTGCCATCCTTTGTGTTGGTAGGGCAAGTTCATTCTTGTCGAAGGGTTGTATTTGTTATTTCTTGGACCTTTTGCCATCTTTCGTGTTGGTAGGGCAGGTTAGCAATGCAATTTTTTGACGTGTTTGCTGTTATGGTAGCTTGGAAGTTTGTGGTGCACTTATAGGTCAACTTACGAAGATAATTGAAGACAGAGTCGCTCACTATGGATGTGGTTCTATGAACCTGGTTTCTTACATTTAGATTGTAATTTAAATGTAATTGGTTATTGCTGCGTTTAGTAGTTATGGTTGGTCTGCGTTTTGCAGTGGACTTGTTTAGATTGAGGTAAATGTGGTCTTTATTTGATTTATGTAGAGTCAAATAATGGTTTAGTGGTTTATTCCTTGTTATGTAGTCTTTATTGCCTATGTAACGGGCTAAGATGTGGGATTCACTCACATCCATTGTACTTAAATGCTTTTGGGAATATATTTACCGGGTAAACTTTTTGCCCTTTACCCAAAAAAAGAAGAAGAACGAATCAGGGTTTAAAACCCTAAGTCGGCTATAGAATGCAGCCCAAGCAAGAAGATACCAATAAGATATAGCAGTGTATAATCATTAATCAATGTCGGATATGAGATGAAAGCGATTTGTACCATGAAAATCAGGTCAGACAAAACAAATAAACCCTAATTCGATAAAGCCACAAGATCAAAAAATCATCTAACAAAACCCTAAATAGATTGCTAATAAATCCGTTCAAGGAATTAAGACCAAAGGAGTTAATTGATGAACAAGTTAATCAGCAATCAATTAAGATTAATGAAGAGATTTCATGAAAAAGACAAAACGAATTAGGGTTTAGGTTAGGGACAGAAATCGCCCAACTCAGAGAGAGAAAACGTGGCTATCCATGTGATAGATTATTCATTTAATCGCTCGTATGCTCACTAAGCTTTTGCTTACTCTTTCAGTTGTTTCATGTTGTAGGTGTATAGTTCGGTTGAACCAAAAGTGCATTACGAGTGATGTATGATTGTATGAAGACAGCGTGGATTGGAGTTTGCTTTATGGTTAGATAAGATTCTCCTTCTTTTAAATTATCGTTATGATGACACTTATGTAAGTCGCCCAGTTTAATACTATTTAGTGTCAAATGTCGAATAGAGGAGAAGTTTGTTAATTGTAACTATTGTATATATTTGACTTTGTAAAGTCAAAGAGATAAGATGTTGGTTGTATCTTTTTTAACGTTATGATATTAAGATTTGACAGGTATGAGTTTTGAATAGTATATATATATATATATATATATATACACATATATATATATATATACACATATATATATATATATATATACACACACATATATATAGTTTTGAATAGTATATATATATATATATATATATATATATATATATATCAGGGCGTTACCAATATCCCTATGCAATGTTTTGTATAAATGTATTAGTAAAATCATTACTAATCGCATTAAGGAGGGTTTGCATGATGTTGTGGGTGAAAATCAGTCGGCTTTCGTTCCGGGCAGGTCTATTTTTGATAATATTCTTTTGTCACAGGAATTGTTGAGAGGTTATCATCTTTCATCTGGTGCCCCTAGATGTGCTTTTAAGGTTGATATCCAAAAGGCATACGATACGGTGGACTGGAGTTTTCTTGAGCGTATCCTTCGTGGTTTTGGGTTTCACCCGCATATGGTGAAATTGGTTATGGCTTGTGTCACAAGTGTAACATATTCGATTAGCCTACATGGCCAACTTTATGGTTTCTTTAAAGGGGAAAGGGGCCTCCGTCAAGGGGATCCTATGTCTCCTTATTTATTTACGCTGGTCATGGAAGTTCTTACTATGATAGCTCGCCGACGTGTTGCTGATTCAGAAGATTTTTGCTATCATCTTCACTGTGATCACCAACGGATTGTTAATATTTGTTTTGCCGATGATTTATTTCTATTTTGCAGGGGGAATGTACAATCGGTTAAGGTTATTCAATCGACTATTTCTGAGTTTACGGCGGTGTCGGGTCTTGCTCCTAGTATCCCTAAGAGCACGGCATTCTTTTGTAATGTTTCTGATTCGGTCAAGTTGAATATTCTCCGGATCTTGCCTTTTTCTGAAGGACGTCTTCCGGTTCGATACTTGGGGGTTCCTCTTATTTCAACAGGGCTGCTTGCACGTGATTGTAAGATATTAGTTGAGAGAGTTCAGAATCGTATTAGCAATTGGAAGAATAAATGGTTGTCGCTAGCTGGTAGACTTCAGTTGGTTAATTCCGTTTTATCTTCCATTAGTGGTTTTTGGGCTTCTGCTTTCATTCTTCCTTCTGCGACTGTTAAGGAGATTGAAGGACTGATTAGGGGTTTTCTTTGGTGCCAAGGGGAATTGAAGCAAGGTAGAGCAAAGGTTTCATGGAAGGTTGTTTGTCTTCCTAAAATTGAGGGGGGTCTTGGAATCAAAAGACTTCGTGATTGGAATATCTCTCTCATGACTAAGCATATTTGGAACCTGTTAATCCATAAAGACTCTTTATGGGTCAATTGGATTTACTTACATAAACTTCGTGGAAGGCACTTTTGGGACACTTCGGCTAGAGGTAGCATTAGTTGGACATGGCGAAAAATTATCCAGATTCGTGATACCCTTCGGAATCACTTCTGGATCCGGCTTGGTAATGGCTGTTCTACCTCGGTTTGGTTTGATATATGGGACCCTGTTTGCCCATTATTTCGGTTTCTCACCCATAAAATTATTAATAGGGAACTCCATATTAATAATACGGTTGCTGATCTGGTTGTGGGATCCTCTTGGAATTGGCCATCTTCTTGGTTGGTTAGGTTTCCGAATTTATCTCAGCTTTCTGATCCAGCCCTAAGTAATCGCCCGGATAAGCTGTTTTGGCGTTCCCTTGATGGTAGTTTGGTTGACTTTAAACCAAGCCTTGTATGGGAAACTATTCGGCCTCAGGCTGCTTTGGTTGATTGGTACTCGGTGGTCTGGTTCTCTATGTGTATTCCTCGGCATGCTATTCATCTTTGGTTGGTTATGGGGGAAAAGTTGAAGACACAAGACCGATTGAAGCAATGGGATGTTGGTCCTTCGACTGACTTAAACCTGCTTCGGTGCTCGTTGTGTAGTGCTCATCAGGATTCTCATGCTCATTTGTTTTTTGAGTGTTGTTTTTCGTCTCAGGTTTGGCTGGATGTTCTATTATTTGCCGGTTTTAACCTCAACTCTGTCTGCTTAGCTGATTGTGTTGCATGGATAAAACCAACTGCTGCTCGGAAGACTGTCCGTAGTGTCATTTTCAAGCTTCTCCTTGGTGCTACTGCGTATTTTATCTGGCAGGAGCGTAATTTGCGGTTATTTCAGAAGCAGCGTCGTTCGAAAGATCAAGTGGTAGTGTCTATCTTGGAAGTTGTTCGCCTTAAACTTTATTCTTTTAAGTTTAGGCCGTCTGTTCAGGCTAGAAAGGTTATGGAGACATGGAAGATCCCGAAGACTCTCCTTAAAGAGTTCTGATTTTCTTGTTTAATGCGTTTACAGTGGATTATTGCATGGTGGCGTTAGTGTTTTTGGTTGAAATTTTGTTTGGTTGTTTCCATGGAAGTCATATGCTAGGCATGTCAAGCATATGTGCTTAGTTTTACTTAGGCTAAGCGTTTGATGTACTTGTAACGATTTATTCTTTTAATAAAATTTACCAGGGTATACTCCCTTTACCCAAAAAAAATATATCAGGGCGTTTCAAGTTGGTATCAAAGCGATGGTTTAAGAGAATTAGGTAATCCCCCGGTAGAATTGCCTAGACTTAAACCGATATAAATTGTTATGATGTTTATGTGCAGTAGTAAGGTAGACTGAATCGAACAAATATGCTTCCCTGTAGCGAACTATTTGATGAATTATTACGTGTTGATTTAGTAATAGAATGTTGAATGAGATGCTAGTATCCCAAATAATTCTAGTTGAACGTTAGTATGCCTGAAAATGTTAAAGAAAAACATAAAAGTAGTAGTGTCAGAATTAGTAAATTATTGCAAGGCATTGTTAAGATTCCTTGCTAATAATTTTATGATGTTGTAATGAGAGATTGATTTACTTCTAAGGGAGGAAATGTTGTGAATTACAGTTAGACGAATAGATGAACTAAATAAAGATCTTATACGACTAGATAATGTGGGCACGCTTACAAAATGTAGATGAATGTGAACAGGTAATTGGTTAGATAATTGTACATATATTGGTACAAATATGTGTAAAAGAGTATGCTTATGTGTTCACATATGTGCAAAGATTCAGTTATGTTCAGATGCTTAGATAGGCTAACTTATGTTAGCCATATGTTCAGATGTACAGATAATTGCTAATATATATGTTGGCAATATTTTTTACGAGTTCAGATGATAAATTAGCTAAATTATGTTAACTACTGTTGTTGTGATAGCAAGGTTACATGTGTTCAGAGTTTCAAAGAATTAGAAATACTAACTTATGTCAGTTGTCATGCTAAGAATTTTATGTAAAAAGATATAAAGTACTAATAAAGTTGTCAGAGGCAGTAATGAATGCATAATAAAAGATGTTGATCGATTATATGGAATTACTTGTTAATGTGAAGATGATTATGTGGACAACAATTTAAAATTTGATTATTATTGATGTTGAACTGTTGTGTTATGTGATTAAGTACGTAAAGAGTAGTCACATTGATAATTATTTGGAAAATGTTGATATTGAGTCCGGAATAGAAGACGGATGTTAATGTGGTATATGTTGTAAAAAGAATAGTAAAATGAGTCTAAGTGGGGGAGGAAATTAAAAATTTAATGAAATATAATGAGTTATCAGACTCATAATTGTATCTAATACATATTGGTATGGGTAAGTGTTCATTGATTTATGATGCTAAAGGCTGAGTGAGGGCTTCAACGGCCCGAATAGCCTTTATTAAAAGAAATGACAACATCATTGAAACAGAGAAAAGAAGTAGTAAAGATATATATTAAAATTTTGTGTCAATGAAAGGGTAATATGTTATGAATACTATTAATTGAAAATGTGAGAATTTTAATTATGTCGCCATTAGAAGACGATTATGTGTAATTATCTATTTGTTATAAAGATACATGGCGAGATAAAGTGATTAAATTGCAACTAGTGAAAATTCAAACGTGATTTGAGAATGTAAGTAATAACCCCTGTGTTTAACGATAAGATATTTCACTATTTAAGTGAAACCAGATAAGTATAGGTTATGTGATTCCGGATTACACCCATGTAAGAGGTTATACATGACTAAGTTGTGTTTATAGTTACGGGTTGTCAACTAGTTGCAAAGAGATAAGTAATTGTGTGATGTAAAGATTATAGCATATAGCTAGTTTCAAATTGTAAAATGTTTCAATTGATTATGTGTTTCAAGGTAATTAAGGGTTTAAATCATAAATACCCTTGTAAATGATTGTTTGACCCAAACGGGTCAAGGACAGGAACAGTATATGCGTGAAGGTGAAAAGAGTGGCAAATGACATTTTATGTGCGCATGTGGAAAGAATTGAAAATACGTGTTTATATGCATAAATTGATGCATAATTTGTTTCAGTTGTATGTTAAGTGCTATGTGTATTAGTTATTAAACTGAAGGTTGATTCAGTGGTAATGAGCAGTTATTGATTGATATTGCACTTGTGCGGGATATTGCACTCGGTGCCAGTGGATAGAGATGTATGCACTTGTTATGTGCTTACGTGAAAAAATAAATGCACACTGTTTGCGTGCAGGTGGATGAGATAAGATGCACATTTTTGTGCCTATGTTGATAAAGTTATATGCATACTTGTGATATGTATAAGTTTTTAAGCCATATGTTACACGTGTTATAAGTGGTTATGTGTTTTAAGTTATTCATATGAGTAAGGATGAGTGAACCGGGTAAGGGGTCAATTAATTTGAATGGATTAAGTTATATATACATACAGTGTACGTGTTCATGTGGATACATTTAAGTACACATTTTAGGTGTATTAGTGGAAAGAGTTAAAGAAATGTTCGTATATGCACAAATTTTAGATTGATGAGAACTGAATATATGTTATATGTATACAAGTTAATAAAGAAATATGCACACTTCGTGCATAAGATTATTAAGTGGCATAGGTAAATTTTGTGCATAAGCTATGTAAACCGTATGCGTATAACCATGTACAATACTTGATTTGATTATTAAGTAGTAAAGTTGATACGTCGTCGATGTGTTGTTGTTAAATAAAATATGTGCATAGTTGAAAAGCTGTTAAGACTGACGAGACGAGTTAAGTTGATCATAATATACGTGTTGTATTACAGAAATAGAGGTAGAAATTGCAGACTCACAGTGAGTACTGATGATAGTATACTTAATACTCTACCAAAATGAATAGATATGATCAGTATATGTCATAAATCTATGTGGACTAAGTTATTAATGTGTGAGAAAGAGTATGAAAATAGTTGAGGCAAATTTAATATTTTTAAACCATAAGGGATAAATGTGTTGAGAAATTCATGTCACAAACTAATTGATTATGTAAAGTATTCTAATGTGAATAAATGCTTCCGTATGAATAGAGGAAATATTAAGATTGAAGAGATACGAATGACATTTTTAAGGACACGAATGGAATAAGTGGGGGAGAGTTGTAACACCCCAAAATTTAAAAGTATTATTGTGGCAGATAAATAAATAATTGTTTTAAGTTAATGTTATTGTAAGAAAAATAAAATAGTAGAAATCGCAAATGGTTTTTAAGTTCCAGACAATAAGTATTAAAGGGGGTTAATGTAACATCCCGTTTCTGGACCCGAAAATAAATTGTATTTTATTAAGTTTGGTTAGTTTATTTGAAAATAAACATGTAAAAGAGCTTCAGTTTTTATTGTGACAAGTAAAATGTTACTTGTTTTAAAAAGTTAAAGTTGACGGTAAAATAAAATATTTTGACTTGCGGGTATTTTCAGGTTCCAGACAATAGGCTTAGAAGGGGTATAATTTTAAACATAATAAAATGATGGGGCGGTGTGAAGACCGACTTATTTCTTTCTTTCATTTAAACTTCTTAAGTTTTAAAACTCTCTCAAATGTTCTTGAACTCTCTAGCTCTCTCATACTCTTTCTCAAAGAAACAATCAATTAATTTGTGTGCTTGGTATATGATTAATTGAAAGAAGTTATCCTCATCACTATCATCTTTTGTTCTTCAAATCTTTGTAAGTGTTCTTCATTCTAGATATTTTTGAAGTTTAATTGATTATAAAAGTTTATGATTTGTGATTAGAAATTGTTAGAAAGATGGTTAGTAACTGATTATATGATGAATATATGATGATTTGTGATTGTTGATAGTGTTCTTCAAGTTATAGGTTAGGTTTTGGTGATTTTATAAATTGATGATGATATATGTTAGAAATTAAGTTAGGTAGTTTATTAGATGATGTTTGTGGTAATGGTATGTTTCTAGTTCATTTTCATTACTTGTAATCGGAGCTAAGACTTGAAATTTAGGTGTTGGTTGTTAAAAGTTCGTAGCTTGTTTGCTGTTTCTGCTGGTGCTGCAAAAGATGATCCAGCCGGCGGGTCATTAGACTCAGCCGGCGGGTTGTGTTTGTATGTAGGTAAACCGGTGGGTGAAAACACCTAGCCGGCGGCTCGTAAAAGCTTTATTACTGAAAATAAGTTCTGATGTGGTAAAAGTTAAATCACCCGGCGGTTGAACATGGGTACCCGGCGGGTCAGGGTGCCAAGCCGGCGGCTTCCCTGCCCAAGCCGGCGGTTTCTGTTGTTTTCTGATATTGATTTGAATGTTAAGTGAAATATGATATTATATTTGTATTATGTTAGTATTTGAAGAATTGAAATGAAATACGGAATAAGATACTAATTTGTTGTTATTGTTGTATTATCAGATAAGCGGGCGGCCACTCAGTAACATTAGACCACTGAGTTTGGTGACCGGACGATAATTGGTGAGTGGTTACCGTAGTTCTCGGTTCAACCCAGTTGTAACAAGTTTGGTTACAATGGGTAACCAGGATAGTTTCAGTTGTAATTATTGCCATGTTAATTTCAGTTGTACAGTTGTTGATCATATTGATTGAGTTTGATGGATCCAGTTGTAAAAGTTGTTCTGTTGGTTTTACATAACTGCATATGATATGCCTTTATGTGACAAGTTGTTGTGATGATTTGGAGTGAGGTCAGCGTGCGGGTTGGGTTTGATTACTACTGTGTAGCTGTCTAGGTTACTTGAATACACATAGTTGAAGATTAGCCTATTCAGTGAAAGTAGTAATCAGGCTATCGGTAGATCATTGGGAATGGCATGGCGCCCAGTGGTCGTGATTTCTGGTATTGTTGTTTATATAAGTTGTATTATCAGGAACCGCCGATCCTCACGTAGTTAAGTGCTTATGTGTTTAACTAGTTGTTGTTATCAGTTGTAAGATTTGTTATAAATGGATTGAACCGTCGGTTACGGTTCCATTCACTTAGCAAAGGCTAATCCCCTCGTTGTTGTATGTTTTGCAGATTTTGATTAGTTGATGAAGTAGATCGGATAGTAGAAGTTGACTGGGTGTTTGACTAAAATGGCGCAAACTCTGACTTTTGATAATAGAATGTTTTGGAAAGTTGAATATAACACCCGAATTTAGTAGTATGGTTTGTAACAATAGAAGTTGATAAACGTTTATTATGGTTCGTTTTGTAAATAACGGATATGTATATGTTTTGGGACACGCTTCTAACGTATAAATTATATAATATATTTGTTTTAAAAGTGGGGTCTTTCAAGTTGGTATCAGAGCATAGGTTTGGGCGAATTGGGCATTTGCGAATGTTCAATCCCAAATCTATTTGGTGTTAGTCAAACATTTCGGTACGTGGGATTAGCTTTGGGATTGGGGATTGGTTAGTATAGTGAATGCTAACGATTAACAAGTTGCAAGTTGTGTTTTGATTGTGAGTATAGGTATGGCAGATAACGAGAACCCGATCAACAATGTTGTTCCACCTTCGGATACTCAAAATGATAATCAGAGGCAGGCTGGTACTACACAGGTTAATCAGGAAGAAACTAGTCAAGAGGATTATATGTTGCAACTAGAGGATGATGTGATAAGACTTAAAAAGATAGAACAGTTGTACTTGGAACAACAAGCTAGGTTAGCTCAGCAAACTTATCAGTTTCCTTCACCACCACCACAGAATAAGTTGTGTTCGTTTAAGACATTTAAAGCAAGTGGTCCGAAAGAATTTGAAGGAGGTAATGATCCTTCAGTAACATTGAATTGGTTGAGAGATACGGAGAAAAAGTTCGAAGTATGTCGGTGCGAGGAAGAATTAAAGGTTGGTTATGCTGTGCAATTACTGAAGGGACAAGCGATGAATTGGTGGGATTCTATAACTGAGCAATTGACAAAGGAGCAGAGATCAAGAATTACCTGGGCAGAGTTTCATAATGAGGTTTGTAGACAGTTTTGTTCAGAGTTTGATATGCTTAGAATTAGACAAGAGTTTATGGATTTGAAGTTAACTGAACAAATGTCAATGGATGACCTCATTAATCAATTCACTGAGAAGTTACGTTTTGTTCAACAATGGGTTCCAGATGACAGGATGAGGATTAATCACTTTGTAGGAACTTTACCACCGAAGTACCGAACTAGTGTGAGATTGGCAGGTACTCTTACACAGGCTTTTACTTTAGCCCGATCTGTAGATGGTGACATGCGAGCTTCTGGTAAAACGACCAAGGAAAAGAGTTTCTCACAGGTTAAAAGTAGTTCTTCGGGAAACAAAGGACAGACTAGAAGAATAGTTTATAATGATGATTCGGTGGGAAGTAATCCATGGTGTGTAAATTGTAAGTCGAAACATTCTGGTCCGTGTACTTCAGAGACTATGAGATGTGTTAAGTGTGGGGTATTTGGTCATGGTATGCGGGATTGTACTTTTCCACAGTTTGTTTGTTGGAATTGTAAAAAGGAAGGACATAGATCACTGAACTGCCCGGAGAAGACAATGCAAGGTTCGGGTTTGGTTGGGAGTGTGGCCTCGGGTTCTGCGTCATCTGTTGGGCAAAAGAGAAAGATTCCACCGGCTACAGGAAGGGCTTTTCAAATGACGGCAGAGAATGTTTTTGGACTTGATAGTGACGCGATAGGTATATCTTATGTTATTGTTCTTTTAACATACAGTAATGTGATTAGAGTTGTATGTTAATAGGAAAATTGAGTATGTTTAGTTTAATTGGGTGTGGTTGGATTTCGGGGACGAAATCCTATAAGGGGGGAAGATTTGTAACATCCCGTTTCTGGACCCGAAAATAAATTGTATTTTATTAAGTTTGGTTAGTTTATTTGAAAATAAACATGTAAAAGAGCTTCAGTTTTTATTGTGACAAGTAAAATGTTACTTGTTTTAAAAAGTTAAAGTTGACGGTAAAATAAAATATTTTGACTTGCGGGTATTTTCAGGTTCCAGACAATAGGCTTAGAAGGGGTATAATTTTAAACATAATAAAATGATGGGGCGGTGTGAAGACCGACTTATTTCTTTCTTTCATTTAAACTTCTTAAGTTTTAAAACTCTCTCAAATGTTCTTGAACTCTCTAGCTCTCTCATACTCTTTCTCAAAGAAACAATCAATTAATTTGTGTGCTTGGTATATGATTAATTGAAAGAAGTTATCCTCATCACTATCATCTTTTGTTCTTCAAATCTTTGTAAGTGTTCTTCATTCTAGATATTTTTGAAGTTTAATTGATTATAAAAGTTTATGATTTGTGATTAGAAATTGTTAGAAAGATGGTTAGTAACTGATTATATGATGAATATATGATGATTTGTGATTGTTGATAGTGTTCTTCAAGTTATAGGTTAGGTTTTGGTGATTTTATAAATTGATGATGATATATGTTAGAAATTAAGTTAGGTAGTTTATTAGATGATGTTTGTGGTAATGGTATGTTTCTAGTTCATTTTCATTACTTGTAATCGGAGCTAAGACTTGAAATTTAGGTGTTGGTTGTTAAAAGTTCGTAGCTTGTTTGCTGTTTCTGCTGGTGCTGCAAAAGATGATCCAGCCGGCGGGTCATTAGACTCAGCCGGCGGGTTGTGTTTGTATGTAGGTAAACCGGCGGGTGAAAACACCTAGCCGGCGGCTCGTAAAAGCTTTATTACTGAAAATAAGTTCTGATGTGGTAAAAGTTAAATCACCCGGCGGTTGAACATGGGTACCCGGCGGGTCAGGGTGCCAAGCCGGCGGCTTCCCTGCCCAAGCCGGCGGTTTCTGTTGTTTTCTGATATTGATTTGAATGTTAAGTGAAATATGATATTATATTTGTATTATGTTAGTATTTGAAGAATTGAAATGAAATACGGAATAAGATACTAATTTGTTGTTATTGTTGTATTATCAGATAAGCGGGCGGCCACTCAGTAACATTAGACCACTGAGTTTGGTGACCGGACGATAATTGGTGAGTGGTTACCGTAGTTCTCGGTTCAACCCAGTTGTAACAAGTTTGGTTACAACGGGTAACCAGGATAGTTTCAGTTGTAATTATTGCCATGTTAATTTCAGTTGTACAGTTGTTGATCATATTGATTGAGTTTGATGGATCCAGTTGTAAAAGTTGTTCTGTTGGTTTTACATAACTGCATATGATATGCCTTTATGTGACAAGTTGTTGTGATGATTTGGAGTGAGGTCAGCGTGCGGGTTGGGTTTGATTACTACTGTGTAGCTGTCTAGGTTACTTGAATACACATAGTTGAAGATTAGCCTATTCAGTGAAAGTAGTAATCAGGCTATCGGTAGATCATTGGGAATGGCATGGCGCCCAGTGGTCGTGGTTTCTGGTATTGTTGTTTATATAAGTTGTATTATCAGGAACCGCCGATCCTCACGTAGTTAAGTGCTTATGTGTTTAACTAGTTGTTGTTATCAGTTGTAAGATTTGTTATAAATGGATTGAACCGTCGGTTACGGTTCCATTCACTTAGCAAAGGCTAATCCCCTCGTTGTTGTATGTTTTGCAGATTTTGATTAGTTGATGAAGTAGATCGGATAGTAGAAGTTGACTGGGTGTTTGACTAAAATGGCGCAAACTCTGACTTTTGATAATAGAATGTTTTGGAAAGTTGAATATAACACCCGAATTTAGTAGTATGGTTTGTAACAATAGAAGTTGATAAAAGTTTATTATGGTTCGTTTTGTAAATAACGGATATGTATATGTTTTGGGACACGCTTCTAACGTATAAATTATATAATATATTTGTTTTAAAAGTGGGGTCTTTCAGTTAAAATTATACTATATAGATATGTACATACAGGGAATAATTCCCTTCACTTCTAAACCATTCCAGACACAAACACGGGAAGCTAAGGTCGCAGGAAAACAAGAACCAAATTCAATTCCATATTTCTATTCCTCAATTCAATCTTTAGAAGATCTGCTCATCATTCTTGTTTCATCACCAATTCAAAGTAAGTTTAATTCCCTCTTTATTTAACCTAAAAGCTTGATTATAGTGGAAATGATATGCGTTAGTGATTTGATATGAAACTAGGTTTAAAAAGGTGTTAAGTTGATGTTTTGTGGTCTAGTGGTTAAGATTAGAAACCTGATTTCATTTTGTTTGTAGAGAAATTCGAGCTGCCATGTTTAAACTGAAAGTTGCAGGTCTGGGAATGACCTTGGTCGCGACGCGATATGCGTGATTTCGCGACACGATACGCGTGATTTCGTGAAGCGGTTCGAAGGTAATCGCGACGTGATTCACCTCTTTTCGTGACGCGATTTGATAGATGTTTAGAATTTGTTCTGTTTCTTGTTAACCTGAGTTTTGTTATAAGCATGAAAGTAACCAGAAGTGATGGTATCTTATGAATAAGATGTAGAACGAGAAAGTTAATGGAAATTTAAATAGTAAATCACTTGGGTTATTTGTAATAATTATGATCGGTTAGTTAACGCCTAAACTGGTGTGGGAACGTATTACAGTTGATGAACCAGTTATTATCAAACTGTGGATATTATGTATAAACGAGATCATGTGTAATGTGATAATTAAAGTATCGAAAGATTTAAAAGATTATGAGATCATGAAAAGTTAGTTAGGTAGTTTGATTTAAAAGTTAGACTTAATCAATCCACGAGATTATGGGTTGGTTATTAGTTGATTGTGAAGGTTATTAGAGACTAAATGTGTTGTTATATTTACGTATTATGTGATAGGTGATTCAAGACGTGGCGTCCACAAAAATTATGCTAAGTCTCTTAATTACCTAAAAAACAAATGTGAGTGATATGGGGGTTAAATGGGTACTGATTATGTAATTCTGGATTGCTTTCGAGCAAGGGGTTTACACTAGAGGTGTTCAATATTTGGTTTGAAACCGTTTAATCCGAAAACCGAACCGAATTAAAACCGAAAAAAACAAACCGAATTCGAATTCGGTTTTCGGTTCGGTTTTGGTTTTGAATTCGGTTTTCGGTTCGGTTTTCGGTTAACAAGTATTTCTACATTTAAACCTTAAATTAACTTTATGTCATTACTTTTTACTCTAGTGAAACTGTAACACACGAAAAATTACAAGTCGAAATGGATTAACTTAAGAAAAAAATTAAAAAAAAATTGAAATTTTCGGTTTTTCGGTTTTAACCGAAACCGAACCGAATTCGAATTCGGTTTTTGGTTTGGTTTTGGTTCGGTTTTAACTTTGAATTCGGTTTTCGGTTCGGTTTTCGGTTTTGCTAAAAAAAAATTCAAAACCGAAGAACCCGAACCGAATAAACCGAGGAACCCGAAAACCGAACCGATGAACACCCCTAGTTTACACAATCAGGTGAAGTATTGTTTGTATTTTATTGTTCTTCAGATTGTTGTATGTTTATAAAGTTGTTATGATACGGCATGCGGATAAGTGGTAATTGATCAGATATGATAGAAATTGTTGATATGTTGTGACACCCGGCACTTTAGGTTAACCGTTAAACCTAACCGAAACCCAAATTACGTGTGTTTAGTATTAGGCTAAATACTTGTAATTGCTTGTAACTATTTGTATATTTATCTGAATATACACTTACGTAATTGTTTTATATTACGCTTACGTAATTAGTTGTAATTACGCAAAACTACCGAACGGAGTCCGACTTAATATACGACGTTGGTGAAAACGTTTCTATAAATAACTTGAACCTATTTTTAGAATTTATTTATCATATATTATTATTCTGTTGAAATAATACACGAAAAACCTAGACGTTTTGAATAAAACGTCTCAAATGCAATAAAAACGCGCGAACCGAATTCGGTAACGAAACGAAAGTCATTAAATACTTTGACAACTCAAAATAAAGTATTTTAATAATACTTCTATGAAAACTTATCCCAAATATATCGTGAATTAAAACAACGCAAAATAACGTTACGCAATTTTACGATTTAACGAAAATAACGAGTAAACGAACACAGAACGCAACACAATCTGGAAACCATTTTTGAAAAACAATTCCAGCCATATGGGCCACCCAAAAATCAGCCATATGCCCCTGCCACTCTTCCCCATACATGCAAAACCTCATGATCACCTTTTCTTCACTTAAACACTCTAAACACATGCAATCTCTCACTTAAAACCTCTCACTCACTCACAAACACTCTCATATTCTCTCTATTACTTCTTTCACTAAAAACTCAGAGATTTTAACCACCTTGAGCAACCACCACAACAATCATAAACCACCAAGAACCACCACAATAATCTTCATCCATTTGCAAAGGTTTTTCAAAAACTAGAAGCACCAAGAACATCTCATCAAGAATCTGCCTTTCTTTCTTCTATAACACCATTGTAAGGAACTATTTCTTCATCTTAATACTCTAAAAACATAATTATTATATTCACTATACATAAAGAAAACTTGGCTAAAAAAATCGGTTTTCAAAGCTTGAATGTAACAAAAATGTAAAAATAACTTTCTATCCAGATTGTAACACGAAATGTACCAAACCATAACTCAGTCATTTTTTAATGACATTGGAAGTTATTATAGTCTAAAATCAATTTTAGGAAGTTAGCTTTCCAACCCCGTAATCTTCATATTTTTATGAGCTAGTTTTCTATTTTTAATAATTTTTATAAAAACACATAGACAATCTGTTTCAGAAATCTAGAAACTTTACTCTTAGTATTTTGACCATATCTCGAGCTACACAGCTCCAAATGACCTGAAACTACAGCCCAAATCTCACATATTTCATTGGCTACAACTTTCGTGTTGACCACTTTTACCGATTTCATGTAAATTTTGCCCAGAAACAATGATTGCATGCATGTGTCCAAATCTGAACTTAGAATAGAAATGTAATTTTTAAAAATAGTTAGACTACCCTAAAATTCATGTAAAGATTACAGGAAGTAGATAACATATAGGGGAACATTTGGTAATTTCGTTGGAATTGATTATGGAATGTAGATTTTTAGAAAAATTCGACAAGGAGATGTATTTTCGGAAAAATACCAAATGTGGACTGATTTTTATTAACTTATAAAAACCGACACTTGTGGACTTGCTATAAATGGACAAACTAACTTTATGGTCCATGAAAAATATAAGTTTTGGGGAAAAGATTCGGGTCAAACCGAGTAGGTTTGACCAAGTCAACAAAAACGGGACTCAGTTTTGAAAACGTCAAACTTTCTATTTTTGAAAACTTACTATTTTTGGAAAGAAGGGTAACAAAACGGGTTTGGGTGACATATTTAGTAACTTGGGCCTAAAACGAGACTAGAAAACACTCCCGAACGAAAAACCGACACTTAGAACACTTGGACCGAATACTCTAAATCATAAATTGGCAAGTGTTGCATAAATTGACTAAGTGTTGCATATATTGGCAAGTGTTGCGTAAATTGACTAAGTGTTGCATAAAATTGACAAGTGTTGCATAAATTAACTAAGTGTTGCTTAAATCAGAGAGTGTTGCATAAATTGGCTAGTGTTGACCAGCTTTGACCAACTTTGACCAGTTTGACCAGGTTTTACCAACTTTGATCAGTTTGACCAACTTAGACCTACAGTTTGAGGTTCTTACGGACTAAAAAATCTGTTAGCAACACACACACACGATATGTACTAATGAATAGTATACAACAAAACAAACTTAATAATAATGTCTAAACGAATTATTATTACAAACTTTCACCAACGGGGTCGTACATATTTTCGATAAATAAACATACTTGAACAAACACATTGAACATACTAGTTGAGTGAACTAGCTTTAGGTGGACATTAACCCTCCACCTACATTATTGATTTAAGTGGAAATTAACCCTCCACTTACATAGATGGTCTTTTGAGACATCTACTTATAAACGACCTTATACGTTTAGGACGTTAGAAGGTTGCACGTGGAAACACATTGCTTGCTTACTCGATTACTTGTTAGCTGTTTGCTAAACTCAGGTGAGTTTCATAGCCCCTTTTTACTGTTTTTCAACTAGGATGAGAATACATACAACTGTTTTATACAACTACTTATATGATCACAAGTAACTTGAAATAACTTTTCGTACAAATTGCATGAGACCTGAATAATCCACTAAAGCCCTCTACCCATCATAGTTCGTTAATATATGCGTGAATACTATTGGATAGTACTATTAGGGTTTGACAAACCTCGTCCGGGCTAGTCGCTCTAGCCAACCCACGGGCGCAATATTATTTGTGAATTAGAAGTGTATCGGATTAGTACACTTACCGGAGGCAAACAACTTTAAGTTCGAACTATGAGACTCATGCAAATGGTATACTTATATTGCATTATGCAATACTTTTACTTATCATTGACGAATGATACAATTTTAGTAACCTTGTGGATCATACAAATAACTGTTTGCTTACAAACCTATGAACTTACCAACTTTATGTTGACCCTTTTAGTATGTATTCTCAGGTTTACAGACGCAGTAGGACTACCCACAGGAATTAAGACAGTAGGATGCTTTTGGAAAGCATAGCTTGAGTCGCATTGTTTTCAAACATCAAGGAATTAGAATTGCATTTATAATTTTTTGTAGTTTTAATTATGTAATTTTACTTTTATTATGCGAATTCCAAATACTTTTGTAAACTTTTGAATTATTGTAATGTAACTATTTTCAAACGTCTTATATAGAGGTCGTTTGTTGTAATCTTTGTGTGATGATATTTGATTTGGTCGTAGCCCCGTGACACCTCATACTTCTGCTGCCACATGTTTCGGGGGTGCGACAGATTGATATCAGAGCCTAAGGTTATAACGAACTAGGATTGCATTAGTGACCTAGACTATAACCATTAGATTAGTATTCCTTGTTTGGTATGACTGGTTCAGCGATTGCATCATTTGAATTTAATTTAACATAGCCTGATCAAATACGTACAATTAAAGGAGATTCGATGCAAGACCTGAAATGATTATAGTGAACGAGAATACAGTAGCAGACGTAGACCGAGGATAGAACGGGATTGTGACACCCGGCAATTTAGGTTAACTTCTAAACTTAACCGAAACCCTAATTACGTGTATTTAGATGTGATTTAGGCTAAATACTTGTAATTACTTGTAACTATTTGTATATTATTGTGAATATACACCTACGTAATTGTTTTATATTACGCTTACGCAATTTGATGAAATTGTGCGAAACAACCGGACGGAGTCCGACCCCCTATAAATACGAACGTTGGTGAACAAAATATTAAATAATATGAAATTATTTAATAAACTCAAAAACTTACAAATATTATGGTGATAATATTTAGCGAATTATTAATATCGTATAAAGTAACACAAACGCAACGAAAACGCGCAGAATGCGCCCGAGAACTGAACGAAAGTCAAAATATATTTTTATAATTTAAAATATATTATTTTGTGTGAAATTATTATTAAAAACATCGTATAATGATTGGTCTATAAAAACGTCTATTTAAAACGTTACGCGATTAAACCCTCGTACAACGAGCACGCAAATCAAGACCGATCAAAAGACGGAACATTTTTATAAATGTTTTCAAGTATTTATATTAAATATTTCAAGTGAAAATATCGGAATTTAAACCGTTACTTAAACGCGTGTATTAAACGTTTAACGTCTAAATAAACGTCTAAACAATCGGGTAAACGAACGGGAAACGTAACAAATTAATTTGGAAACAAGAAAATGACCAAAATACCCTTGATGGGGCCCCCAAATTTGTTCACCAGCCCCTCCCCCATACAAGATTCATGCAAAACCTCATCATGGAGATTCCTTACACTTCCACTCAAGAACCATGCAAACTTACATCATTTCTCATTCATCCATTTCCACACACTTCACAAATGCTCTCTAGCTCTCTCCTCTCTCTCTATTTCCAGAGATTTAACTCACCTAAAAACCACCACTAAACACCTCTTACACCACCACAAACCACCAATACATCACCATAAACCACCACTTTAATCCTTCATCATTTTGCAAAGTTCTTCAAGAAAGATCAAGCTCTCAAGTCTCTACATTATTTCTTTGTGAGAATCACTAAAACCCTCACTTATTTAACTTGCATGTTGTTTATTTACTTGTTTTGTAGGTCAGCTAACACTAATATGTCCAAATAAAAGGTTAAAATACGTTTTTGTAACACATAGGTAAGAAGACAGATTCTGTCTTCAAAAACACAGTTTACTAAAATGGTCGTATCTTTAGTTTTACTGAGAGTTAGACAACGAATTTTTTTTTAAAAGTTGCGTATTGAAAAGAGATACAACTTTCGTGTTTTACACTTTTTCCATATCTGTACGTATTTTTGGCTATAATCTGATCTTTGAGTCTGGTCTGGAAATTTTTCGAAAACCGATACGGTTCATACGCGAATTTATTTAAATATGTAAATGGACATAATACATCTCAGGAAAATTACGTTATGAACTAGACACATGAATGATCAGTTGATAAAAATTGTAGACCTTAAATTGGACCAGAAGTGGTAGAAATTAAATGCAGAACCAAACCTACAAAAGTTGAAAATAAGAAAAATTGAAATCTTAAGTTGCATGTTTAAAAACCGACACTTTGGATGAACTCCGACACGAACCGACAAGTCATATGGACTCTATAAACTGATATTTGGGTTGAGTAAAAGTTTCGGGTCAAACCGAGTAGGTTTGACCGAGTCAACAAAAACAGCTCGGTTCCAAAAAAACGACAAAACATACTATTTTTGGAAAGTGGTAACAAAAATGAGTTTGGGTGACTTAGTTAGAAAACTTGGACCAAAAACTAAACTTAGAAAGTTTCCCGAATTAGAAACCGACACCTAGAAAACTTGGACCAAATACTCTAACTCATAAATTGGCTAAGTGTTGCATAAATTGACTAGTGTTGCATAAATTGGCTAAGTGTTTCATAAATTCACTAGTGTTGCATAAATTGGCTAAGTGTTGCATAAATCGATCAACTTTGACAAGTTTGACCAGGTTTGACCAACTTTGACCAGTTTGACCAGTTTGACCAACTTTGACCAGTTTGGCCCACTTTGACCAGTTTGACCAGGTTTGACCAACCTTGACCAGTTTGACCAACTTTGACCAGTTTGACCCACTTTGACCAGTTTGACCAGGTTTGACCAGTTTGACCAGCTTTGACCAATGAGTTGACCAACTTTGACCTACGGTTTAAGACTTATACAAACTAAAATAATCGGTTTGCAACACACGATATGTACTAATGAATAGTATACAACAAAACAAACTTAATAATAATGTCTAAATGAATTATTATTACAAACTTTCACCAACGGGTCGTACGCGTTTTTGACAAATAAACTTGAACAACTTATTTGGACACACTAGTTGATGAACTAGCCTTAGGTGGACATTAACCCTCCACCTACACGATTGGCTTAAGTGGACATTAACCCCCACTTATACAATCGCTATAGATGGTCTTTTGAGACATCTACTTATACCCAACCTTATACGTTTTTAGGACGTTAGAAGGTTGCACACCGGCTTTCTTGCTTATTTGATATTTGCTTGCTACTTGCTAATCTAAGGTGAGTTTCATAGCCCCCTTTTTACTTGTTTGAACTGTTTTGGGGTGAGAATACATGCACTATTTTATGAACTGTGATGTGAACTGTTTTATGAACTGTTGTTAGGAAAACACTTATACGTATTGCATGAGTTACATTCTTTTCCACTAAGGCCAATACAATCATATAAATCTATTGATTTACGCTTGCGATATTGCGGTAAAGCAATACAAAACGATATTGCGGTAAAGCAATACAAAACGATATTGCGGTAAAGCAATACAAACGATATTACGGTAAAGCAATACAAAACGATATTGCGGTAAAGCAATACAAAACGATAATGCGGTAAAGCAATACAAAACGATATTGCGGTAAAGCAATACAAACATTTCGATATTGTGGTAAAGCAATACAAACTATTAAATCTTGTGATTTACAAATACGATATTGGCAATAGTATACTACGATTTACTTTGGCATTCGTGCTACTTTGATAACTATGAAATCTTGTGGTTCATACTACGATTTTAACTGCGTAAACCTATGAACTCACCAACTTTATGTTGACCTTTTAGCATGTATTTCTCAGGTTCACAGATGCAGTAGGACTACCCACAGGAAACAAGGCAGTATGATGCTTTTGAAAAGCATTAGCTCGAGTCGCATGTTTTCACAAACAACGAGAGATTAGATTGCATTATGATATTTTGTATCAACATTTATTTATTAGAAATCTCTACACTTTTAATACGAACTTCAATGTTTTGATATAACATTTGTAAACGTTTTATTTATGAAATGTAACTTTTTATTAAAACGTTTCATATAGTGTTCGTTTGTTGTAATCTTTGTGTGATGATATTTGATTTGGTCGGCGCCCCCGTGACACCTCCTACTTCCGCTGCCACGTGTTTCGGGGGAGTGCGACAGATTGGTATCAGAGCCTAAGGTTTTTTTTTTTTGTGTAAAGGGTAAATTTTTACCCGGTAAATATATTCCCAAACTCATTGAAGTACAATTGACATGAACGTACATCCCATGCCCTCAGCCCGTTACATAGGCGATTTGACTCAACCTATACAACTAAGCAAAACAATCTGCTAACCGCAGAACAAAAAAACAATACACAGCTGCAAACACAGCCAATGACCAATAAACATCCTGCTAAACGCATTACAATTACATTTAAAATAAATAAATAATCTAAATATAACCACAAGGTTCATAGAACCACTTCTACGGTGATCGACTCAGTCTTCAGTAATCGTCGTATCTTGATCCATGAGAAGAAAACACCAACATCCAAGCTGCAGCACACAGCAGTGACAAAGCATTGAGCTAACTTGCCCTACCAACACGTCCCGATGACCATTGGCAAAAGGACCAAGCCAACTCCCATAATTGAATACACCTGCCCTACCAATTCCGGCAATGGCGAAAGGTCCAGGTATACCCACACCCAGCTTAGCCAAACTAATGACGAAGCTGATAAAAACCATCCAGAAGAACCTTGACCGGAGAAAAAAGGAACCACCAGAACCTCTACCGACGAAAGCAAAGCATGAACCCAAAAGGAGACCATACATACTCGAGCCGCATCATCTTCCACCCTATGGATAGAACCATCAATGGAGGTTGATATGATACGCATCATAAAGACACTATCAATCAACACAAACGCACCATTGAACAGCAAAGATCAACCAGAAAGTCCCACCCCCCCCCCCCCCCCCAAGCCAACCACGTTCTCTCCCTAAAACCCCGTCGTATTAAACCCTAGCTGAAGAAAAATGGTTCGACAATCCGATAGAATCAGAAAGCAAACCCTAGTTGCCACCAGAAATAAAAATCCGGCCAACCCTAAACAATAATCACGCAGCAATTCCCACCGGAAACCCAATCCGGAAAAACCAAAACCTCAAGCTGTCCACCGAGACCAGCCTTCCAAATAACACCCTGATCGGAAAAAGGAACCAGCCGATACCTTCTTCCCTACGGAAACCCTAAACCGCCAACCACTTTACCACGCAACCCTAATACAGCTCAATTCCAAAACCACCAAGATAGCGATAAGGAACTAGAACAAGCAGAAAGGCTAAGCGTGACCACAAACCCACACGTCCAATCAATCAATAAAACAAGAAATCTCAATGGACCTGAAAACCAGCCACGATCTTAATGGATAATCAAGAACCTAGCCGTCAAAAACCCACGAGCTTTGAAGAACTAGTTCAGACTATGCGCCGCAAAGATGATATAAAAGATAAACCCTAATTCTTAAACAGGAAACGAATTAAAGGTATACGATGAGCAAACAAAGAATAACACGGAGCTGATCCAAAACCCTAGAACGTAAAATCACAAGCCCTAATACCTACCAACCGTGAACAAAACAATATGAGACGAACTGAAACCACGAAAATCGAAGGGATTAAACAATGGAAACAATACAAATCAATTGAATTGAGTCAAAATCGAAGGCAGAGGGCTGGATAAAATCGATTGAAGAGTTTTTAGGGTTTTGGGGAAATCGCCAATTAGAGAGAGAACCGGGGGGGGGGGGGGGGGGGGGCAGAGCCTAAGGTTATAGCGAACTAGGATTGCATTAGTGACCTAGACTATAACCATTAGGTTAGTATTCCCTGTTTGGTATGACTGGTTCAACGATTGCATCATTTGAATTTAATTTAACATAGCCTGATCAACTATGTACAATTAAAGGAGATTCGATGCAAGACCTGAAATGGTTATAGTGAACGAGAGTACAGTAGCAGATGTAGACCGAGGATATAACGGGACCAACCTTTATATGTGCTTATGTGCTAGGATTTTATGTGTATATATATATATATATATAACCTTACGTACACTAAACTTATTTGCCACCCTTCACGGCAACCACTCCCACAACTACATCACCTGACACAGAAAATGAGACTCAACCCTTATTTACCACTGAGGAGACTTCCACGGTACCACTTGCCCAACCGCATAGGGTAACTACGTAATCGAATAGGACTCACTTGAGGAGAATCTACCTGAGGATTCTCCACCCAAACAAGTGACACCTACCTCACCCTCTCCCTTCCGCTCTCATCCAAATCATTCGGCAACACGTATGGAATTAGAACCTCGCGAGAATTCGTCACCTAGGCGCGTTACATTTACTCCGTTTACTTCGCACACTCCCTCTCACTTTTATCGTAAACCTATGAATCGCGTGTGTTACACCCGACTAGAAGGACCAATAGACCACCTCAAATTAGACCTTATCCTATCTATACTACTACTACTGATACTCCAACCGCTAGTAACCGTCTTCGTGCAGATGTCCGACGATGAAATTGGTTAACCACAACTCTTGAGACGCGGGGAATCATCCAACATGCATACCCCTCAATACGCACAGGAACCCGCTCATCATACCGTTTTGGGTACTAGCTGCTAGGCTACGCCGCCATGAGAATAGAATAGACGCTATGGATTTTTCACAGACGTAAACTTTCAACCGATATTTGACAAAACGGAATTTTCAACACCTTTCAATAACCAGAGCTTTCAACGAATTTTTGTTAAACAGAGTCATTCAACATGCTGACAAGAGTTTCCAACGTATTTTGGTTTACATTAAGTTTTCAACAGATATTATGATGACATTTTTAACAAATAAAAACCGTACATATAAACAAACACTTGATTTTCACTTAATTTTTCTCAAAGATCTATGTTTTCTAATGAACGATAACGACTTATACTTTGAAACACCTATGGGTCTTCTAACGATTTACATATTGGAAATACGTTTACAACGATTTATATTGGATGTGATCCAACAAATTACTCATAACTTGCGAATTGCTTACAAACTGGTTTATTGACAGTTTTAACAAACTATTTATTGGAATCCAATTACTACTTTCATTTTTTTTTTCTTTTATCAAGATTTGATCACTACTTTGTCTTTATTTTATGAACTACTTTATCTCTGTTTTGTGAGTTACTCTGAAGCTGTTTAAAACTGTTTGCGAACTATTTAATGCTCGTTTTCTATGATTTACTACGAACCATTTGAACTCTGTTTTAGGAATTACTTGAACTCTGATTCATGAACTACTTGAACTCTGCTTTATGAACGATTTTGTACTATACTGTGAACTATTTTTGTGAAATTACTTTTACGTATTGTATAATACGACTATAAAACAACTATGATAACAACTATGGGGGAACTACGATAACAACTATGAGAACAACTATGATAACAACTATGGGGGAACTACGATAGCAACTACGAGCCCCACTACGATAATAACTACGATTACATCTGTGATTAAACTTTGGAAACTTTGAAAACTTGAGACTTGTACTCCGATTTTAGAACTATGCTTTGAACTATGATCTCAACTATGACCTTTTCTTTGATATCAACTACGATTCCTACAACGAACCACATATGAATGTTTTCCTACTACCAACTTATAGTAAATGACCTTACTACGACTGACTATTTAGGAATAATTGTCCTACTAATAGTACACGGAGATAATTCTCCAAACGCATACAAATGGATGCGTTGCATCACAACAACGAACTTTCCTTTCGTGGACTTAGTAAAACGTCAGAATTACTCACACTTTCACTAGATACCACACAAACTATGACTACTAGCAAATTTCGGGACGAAATTCTCCTAACAGGGGGAGAATGTGACACCCGGCAATTTAGGTTAACTTCTAAACTTAACCGAAACCCTAATTACGTGTATTTAGATGTGATTTAGGCTAAATGCTTGTAATTACTTGTAACTATTTGTATATTATTGTGAATATACACCTACGTAATTGTTTTATATTACGCTTACGCAATTTGATGAAATTGTGCGAAACAACCGGACGGAGTCCGACCCACTATAAATACGAACGTTGGTGAACAAAATATTAAATAATATGAAATTATTTAATAAACTCAAAAACTTACAAATATTATGGTGATAATATTTAGCGAATTATTAATATCGTATAAAGTAACACAAACGCAACGAAAACGCGCAGAACGCGCCCGACAACTGAACGAAAGTCAAAACATATTTTTATAATTTAAAATATATTATTTTGTGTGAAATTAATATTAAAAACATCGTATAATGATTCGTCAATAAAAACGTCTATTTAAAACGTTACGCGATTAAACCCCCGTACAACGAGCACGCAAATCGAGACCGATCAAAAAACGGAACATTTTTATAAATGTTTTCAAGTATTTATATTAAATATTTCAAGTGAAAATATCGGAATTTAAACCGTTACTTAAACGCGTGTATTAAAACGTTTAACGTCTAAATAAACGTCTAAACAATCGGGTAAACGAACGGGAAACGTAACAAATTAATTTGGAAACAAGAAAATGACCAAAATACCCTTGATGGGGCCCCCAAATTGGTTCACCAGCCCCTCCCCCCATACAAGATTCATGCAAAACCTCATCATCGAGATTCCTTACACTTCCACTCAACAACCATGCAAACTTACATCATTTCTCATTCATCCATTTCCACACACTTCACAAATGCTCTCTAGCTCTCTCCTCTCTCTCTATTTCCAGAGATTTAACTCACCTAAAAACCACCACTAAACACCTCTTACACCACCACAAACCACCAATACATCACCATAAACCACCACTTTAATCCTTCATCATTTTGCAAAGTTCTTCAAGAAAGATCAAGCTCTCAAGTCTCTACATTATTTCTTTGTGAGAATCACTAAAACCCTCACTTATTTAACTTGCATGTTGTTTATTTACTTGTTTTGTAGGTCAGCTAACACTAATATGTCCAAATAAAAGGTTAAAATACGTTTTTGTAACACATAGGTAAGAAGACAGATTATGTCTTCAAAAACACAGTTTACTAAAATGGTCGTATCTTTAGTTTTACTGATAGTTAGACAACGAAATATTTTTTAAAAGTTGCATATTGAAAAGAGCTACAACTTTCGTGTTTTACACTTTTTCCAGATCTGTACGTATTTTAGGCTATAATCTGATCTTTGAGTCTGGTCTGGAAGTTTTTCGAAAACCGAGTACGGTTCATACGCGAATTTATTTAAATATGTAAATGGACATAATACATCTCAGGAAAATTACGTTATGAACTAGACACATGAATGATCAGTTGATAAAAATTGTAGACCTTAAATTGGACCAGAAGTGGTAGAAATTAAATGCAGAACCAAACCTACAAAAGTTGAAAATAAGAAAAATTGAAATCTTAAGTTGCATGTTTAAAAACCGACACTTTGGATGAACTCCGACACGAACCGACAAGTCATATGGACTCTATAAACTGATATTTGGGTTGAGTAAAAGTTTCGGGTCAAACCGAGTAGGTTTGACCGAGTCAACAAAAACGGCTCGGTTCCAAAAAACGACAAAACATACTATTTTTGGAAAGTGGTAACAAAAATGAGTTTGGGTGACTTAGTTAGAAAACTTGGACCAAAAACTAAACTTTGAAAGTTTCCCGAATTAAAAACCGACACCTAGAAAACTTGGACCAAATACTGTAACTCATAAATTGGCTAAGTGTTGCATAAATTGACTAGTGTTGCATAAATTGGTTAAGTGTTGCATAAATTGGCTAAGTGTTTCATAAATTGACTAGTGTTGCATAAATTGGCTAAGTGTTGCATAAATCGACCAACTTTGACAAGTTTGACCAACTTTGACCAGTTTGATCAGGTTTGACCAACTTTGACCAGTTTGACCCTCTTTGACCAGGTTTGACCAACCTTGACCAGTTTGATCAGGTTTGACTAGTTTGACCAACTTTGACCAATTTGACCCACTTTGACCAACCTTGACCAGCTTTGACCAATGAGTTGACCAACTTTGACCTACGGTTTAAGACTTATACAAACTAAAATAATCGGTTTGCTACACACGATATGTACTAATGAATAGTATATAACAAAACAAACTTATGTATAATGTCTAAATGAATTATTATTGCAAACTTTCACCAACGGGTCATACGCGTTTTTGACAAATAAACTTGAACAACTTATTTGGACATACTAGTTGATGAACTAGCCTTAGGTGGACATTAACCCTCCACCTACACGATTGGCTTAAGTGGACATTAACCCCCACTTATACAATCGCTATAGATGGTCTTTTGAGACATCTACTTATACCCAACCTTATACGTTTTTAGGACGTTAGAAGGTTGCACACCGGCTTGCTTGCTTATTTGATATTTGCTTGCTACTTGCTAATCTAAGGTGAGTTTCATAGCCCCCTTTTTACTTGTTTGAACTGTTTTGGGGTGAGAATACATGCACTATTTTATGAACTGTGATGTGAACTGTTTTATGAACTGTTGTTAGGAAAACACTTATACGTATGGCATGAGTTACTTTCTTTTCCACTAAGGCCAATACAATCATATAAATCTGTTGATTTACGCTTGCGATATTGCGGTAAAGCAATACAAAACGATATTGCGGTAAAGCAATACAAAACGATATTGCGGTAAAGCAATACAAACGATATTGCGGTAAAGCAATACAAAACGATATTGCGGTAAAGCAATACAAAACGATATTGCGGTAAAGCAATACAAACATTTCGATATTGTGGTAAAGCAATACAAACTATTAAATCTTGTGATTTACAAATACGATATTGGCAATAGTATACTACGATTTACTTTGGCATTCGTGCTACTTTGATAACTATGAAATCATGTGGTTCATACTACGATTTTAACTGCGTAAACCTATGAACTCACTAACTTTATGTTGACCTTTTAGCATGTATTTCTCAGGTTCACAGATGCAGTAGGACTACCCACAGGAAACAAGGCAGCAGGATGCTTTTGAAAAGCATTAGCTCGAGTCGCATGTTTTCACAAACAACGAGAGATTAGATTGCATTATGATATTTTGTATCAACATTTGTGTATTAGAAATCTCTACACTTTTAATGCGAACTCCAATGTTTTGATATAACATTTGTAAACGTTTTATTTATGAAATGTAACTTTTTAATAAAACGTTTCATATAGAGGTCGTTTGTTGTAATCTTTGTGTGATGATATTTGATTTGGTCGGCGCCCCTGTGACACCTCCTACTTCCGCTGCCACGTGTTTCGGGGAGGTGCGACAGGGACCAACCTTCATACGTGCTTATGTGCTACATTATTATATGTATATATATATATAACCTTACGTACACGAAACTTATTTGCCACCCTTCACGGCAACCACTCCCACAACTATATTACCCAACTCTGAAAACGAGGCTCTAGCCTTACTCACTACTGTGGAGATTTCCATGGTACCCACTCGCCCAACCGAATCGGGCAACGATATAATCGAATAGGACTCACTTGAGGATAATCCACCTAAGGATTCGCCAACCAAACAAGTGACATCTACTTCACCCTCTTCCTCCCGCACTCATTATAATCGTTCGAGAACACGTATGGAATTAGAACCTCGTAAGGATTCATCATCTTGACGGGTTACATTTACTCCGTCTACTCCACACCCTTCCTTCCCACTTTTATCGTAGACCTATGAATCGCGTGCGTTACACACAACTAGAAGGACGGACAGACCTCCTCGAACTAGACCTTGTCCTATTCACACTACTTGCTCAAAATAATATCTCCAACACTTGGATGGATTCCAACGACTTAGGTATGACTCAGTTTATGACTTTAACTACTCTGAACACAAAATATCTCAATAACAACTTAATCATTTTGATTACTACTGCAATGGATACTAGCAGCTACGGAATTACCAACTATCTTGACCGAACATCTTTACTAAACACTTGTTCATTTCGAAACAATAACATAGTCATGACTGACTACCTTGAAAACACTACTCGGTCATTATTATGACTACATCTGAATCTTGTCACTAATTCACTGTTTTAATAGAACTCCCTCTCAAAAAATGTGGCCAACTCCACTATGAACCGAATATATTATCTATTAATCTTGCGCCTTATTGGTCACTGATCATATTACCTTGTACCGATTAATTGTCGTATTGCGATGTCACGTATTATTTTAAGCACGTCTACGATAATCTTAGCTTTCATATAAGGATCTCATCCATTCTTTCATCTCCTTTCGTTTAAGAACACGCCACTACAAGAATCAACGGAAATTTCTAACACCCTACAATAACAAGAGTTCTCAACAGATTTCTGCCAAATCAAGTTTTCAAAGAAATTTCACCGAACATCTATCCAGAATTATTTATAACTTCTAATATTCAACTAATTTTTGTTAAATAGAATTTTCAACGTGCTGTCAAGAGTTTTGAACGTATTTTGACTAACTCAAACTTTTCAACGGACTATGAGATATCTAACAGATTTTATCGTAAAATCTTCAACAAAATTTTATAACAACCTCTTTACGAAATGTTCTATAAAAATTTCAAAATCCATAAGTGTATAAACTCATTTATATAAAACATATCATTTGAGTCGAGGATTTATCACTATTTATACCTACAACAACTGATGTACAAACGAGTTTACCGACTGTTTTAACAACTACTTAGTCACGATTAGACTACTTTGTAAACGACTATGCTATAACGATTTGACTACGATTTGAACAACGAAACGGTCATGAATTGACTGCTTTTAAACACGACTTGGAAATCATTATGTACTTTTAAAACAACGATTTAATTTTCCACTAAATTATAATGCAAGACGTGTTTACAACGTACTTTTCCCCATTTCCTTTCTCGATGCCATCTTAGAATCCCATCAGAATCGTTGCTATGAGAAACCAATTCATATTCCTAATGCTACCAATAGAACTCTGACCTAACAAGGGGAGAAAAAGTGAAACAAGGTCACTTCGGTAAGAAACCTACAGAAACCATAAAACAGAAAACCAAGAACCTAGACCATGATGGCTTACCCATCATCAAGGCCCGGTGAATCTCAAGACGAGGTCCTGAATTCACTTGTGGATAAGAAACTCAGATACGCTAGAAACACTCACTTACTTTCTCACGGACCCCACACATACCGTGACCACAAGCAAATTTCGGGACGAAATTCATCTATCAAGGGGAGAATGTGACACCCGGCACTTTAGGTCAACCGTTAAACCTAAACGAAACCCAAATTACGTGTGTTTAGTTTAGTATTAGGCTAAATACTTGTAATTGCTTGTAACTATTTGTATATTTATGTGAATATACACTTACGTAATTGTTTTATATTACGCTTACGTAATTAGTTGTGATTACGCGAAATTACCGTACGGAGTCCGACTTAATATACGACGTTGATGAAAACATTTCTATAAATAACTTGAACCTATTTTTAGAATTTATTTATCATATATTGTTATTCTGTTGAAATAATACACGGAAAACCTAGACGTTTTGAATAAAACGTCTCAAATGCAATAAAAACACGCGAACCGAATTCGGTAACGAAACGAAAGTCATTAAATACTTTGACAACTCAAAATAAAGTATTTTAATAAGACCTTCAATGAAAACTTATCCCAAATATATCGTGAATTAAAACAACGCAAAATAACGTTACACAATTTTACGATTTAATGAAAATAACGAGTAAACGAACACAGAACGCAACACAGTCTGGAAACCATTTTTGAAAAACAATTCAAGCCATATGGGCCCCCCAAAAATCAGCCATGTGCCCCTCCCCCTCTTCCCCATACATGCAAAACCTCATGATCACCTTTTCTTCAATGAAACACTCTAAACACATGCAATCTCTCACTTGAAACCTCTCACTCACTCACAAACACTCTCATATTCTCTCTATTACTTCTTTCACTAAAAACTCAGAGATTTTAACCATCTTGAGCAACCACCACAACAATCATAAACCACCAAGAACCACCACAATAATCTTCATCCATTTGCAAAGGTTTTTCAAAAACTAGAAGCACCAAGAACATCTCATCAAGAATCTGCCTTTCTTTCTTCTATAACACCATTGTAAGGAACTATTTCTTCATCTTAATACTCTAATAACATAATTATTATGTTCACTCAACTTGTATATAACAAAAACTTGGCTCAAAAAATCGTTTTTCAAAGCTTGAATGTAACAAAAATATAAAAATAACTTTCTGTCCAGATTGTAACACGAAATGTACCAAACCATAACTCAGTCTTTTTTTAATGACATTGGAAGTGTTTATAGTCTAAAATCAATTTCAGGAAGTTAGCTTTCCAACCCCGTAAGCCTCATATTTTTATGAGCTCGTTTTCTATTTTTAATAATTTTTATAAAAACACATAGACAATCTGTTTCAGAAATCTAGAAACTTTACTCTTAGTATTTTGACATATCTCGAGCTACACAGCTCCAAATGACCTGAAACCACTGCCCAAATCTCACATATTTCATTGGCTACAACTTTTGTGTTGACCACTTTTACTGATTCCATGTAAATTTTGCCCAGAAACAATGATTGCATGCATGTGTCCAAATCTGAACTTAGAATAGAAATGTAATTTTTTAAAAATAGTTAGACTACCCTAAAATTCATGAAAAAATTACAGAAAGTAGATAACATATAGGGGAACATCCTGTAATTTTGTTGGAATTGATTATGGATTGTAGATTTTTAGAAAAATTCGACAAGGAGATGTATTTTCTGAAAAATACCAAATGTGGACTGATTTTTATTAACTTATAAAAACCGACACTTGTGGACTTGCTATAAATGGACAAACTAACTTTTTATGGTGCATGAATAAATATAAGTTTTGGGGAAAAGATTCAGGTCAAACCGAGTAGGTTTGACCAAGTCAACAAAAACGGGACTCGGTTTCGAAAACGTCAAACTTTCTATTTTTGAAAACTTACTATTTTTGGAAAGAAGGGTAACAAAACGGGTTTGGGTGACATATTTAGTAACTTAGGCCTAAAACGAGACTAGAAAACACTCCCGAACGAAAAACCGACACTTAGAACACTTGGACCGAATACTCTAAATCATAAATTGGCAAGTGTTGCATAAATTGACTAAGTGTTGCATATATTGGCAAGTGTTGCATAAATTGACTAAGTGTTGCATAAAATTGACAAGTGTTGCATAAATTAACTAAGTGTTGCTTAAATCAGAGAGTGTTGCATAAATTGGCTAGTGTTGACCAGCTTTGACCATGTTTGACCAAGTTTGACCAAGTTTGACCAACTTTGACCAGTTTGACCAACTTTGACCAGTTTGACCAAGTTTGACCAAGTTTCACCAACTTTGACCAGTTTGACCAACTTTGACCAGTTTGACCAGGTTTGACCAACTTTGACCTACGGTTTGAGGTTCTTACGGACTAAAAAATGTGTTAGCAACACACACACGATATGTACTAATGAATAGTATACAGCAAAACAAACTTAATAATAATGTCTAAACGAATTATTATTACAAACTTTCACCAACGGGTCGTACATATTTTTGATAAATAAACATACTTGAACAAACACATTGAACATACTAGTTGAGTGAACTAGCTTTAGGTGGACATTAACCCTCCACCTACATTATTGATTTAAGTGGACATTAACCCTCCACTTACTTAGATGGTCTTTTGAGACATCTACTTATACACGACCTTATACGTTTAGGACGTTAGAAGGTTGCACGTGAAAACACATTGCTTGCTTACTCGATTACTTGTTAGCTGTTTGCTAAACTCAGGTGAGTTTCATAGCCCCTTTTTACTGCTTTTCAACTGGGGTGAGAATACATACAACTGTTTTATACAACTGCTTATATGATCACAAGTAACTTGAAATAACTTTTCGTACGAATTGCATGAGACATGAATAATCCACTAAAGCCCTCTACCCATCATAGTTCGTTAATATATGCGTGAATATTGTTGTATAGTACTATCAGGGTTTGACAAACCTCGTCCGGGCTAGTCGCTCTAGCCAACCCACGGGCGCAATATTATTTGTGAATTAGAAGGGTATCGGATTAGTACACTTATCGGAGGCAAACAACGTTAAGCTCGAACTATGAGACTCATGCAAATGGTATGCTTATATTGCATTATGCAATACTTTTAGTTATCATTGACGAATGATACAATTTTAGTAACCTTGTGGATCATACATATAACTGTTTGCTTACAAACCTATGAACTCACCAACTTTATGTTGACCCTTTTAGTATGTATTCTCAGGTTTGCAGACGCAGTAGGACTACCCACAGGAAACAAGACAGTATGATGCTTTTGGAAAGCATAGCTTGAGTCGCATTGTTTTCAAACATCAAGGAATTAGAATTGCATTTATTATTTTTTGTAGTTTTAATTATGTAATTCTACTTTTATTATGCGAACTCCAAATACTTTTGTAAACTTTTGAATTATTGTACTGTAACTATTTTCAAATGTCTCATATAGAGGTCGTTTGTTGTAATCTTTGTGTGATGATATTTTATTTGGTCGTAGCCCCGTGGCACCTCATACTTCTGCTGCCACGTGTTTTGGGGGTGCGATATATGTTAATTATGTGGAATGGGTATTGTAGAGATCAGTTGTATGACATGTGACAGATTTGCTAACTATTGTTAGCTACGATAGATGATAGATTTGCGGATAAGACGTGCTCTGCACGTGATTATGTTATGTTATGTGATTTCCATTACTTACGCAAGGAAGTAGATGGATATGGTATAGCCGAGTAGTGATTATGACATTAGCTTGATGTTAGCCAAGTAATGTGAGACACCCGACAATTTAGGTTAACCTTTGAACCTAAGCTAGAACCTTAATTACGTGTATTTAGTTGTGTATTAGGCTAAGTACTTGTAACTACTTGTCGATTTGAATATACACCTACGTGATTATTTGTAATTACGCGAAATGACCGGACGGAGTCCGACAATTTACACGACGTTGGTGAAATTTTTTTTTCATAAATAACGTGAATCTATTTTATAATTAAATAGTAGTTATTTACACTTATATTATTATTTTGTTATAATAATACGCGAAAAACTTAGACGTTAACGGGGAAATCCCCCCCTCTCGAATTCTCTCTCAAGTCAGGCGACTTTAGCGATTTCCTAAACCCTAATTCGCAAATCTTTCACAAACTTCTCATGTACGGTTCATTAATTTTCTAATCGACTTGCTGATTCTCTTGTTTATCTAATTGAATCCTAGGGTTTAATTGGTTTAACAGATTGTTTGTAATCGGTTCTAGGGTTTGGGCCGTCGTTTGAGGTTTGATCGATTTTACTAAATCTGCAAATCACCAAATCATCTAGTGTCTGGATATTGTGCTTCATCGTAATATTTTCTGCTTATCGTACAATCTTTAGCTTTAATACATACCTTTTGTAACTTCAAGCCAGATTTCATTTTTAGGGTTTACCGAATTCGCTATTTAGGTCTTGCTGTTCTTGGGGTTTGTACAACTCTGTGTACGATTGAATTTTGGATTTCTGCGAGACCAATTGTTCTTCTTTTGGTCACTTGTTTGCGCTTGATTCTAAACGATGCTTTATTAGTTTTGATCAGATTGTTGTGGCAGTTGGGCGATTTTGATTGTGGATGTTTTATTGTGGCCGGGTTTAGGGTTACGCGCGATCGGAGTTGCTGTTGCTGTTGCTGCCATCTCCGATTTGTTTGGCCAGATTAGCGTTTCGGTGAATGTTTAATCTGGGTTTGCTTTGCCGGATCTAGTTTCCGGCTAGTGGTTTTCCGGCGGTGCTAGGGTGAAGATCTTTAGTTCGGCTGTGGTGGGCACTTGCGACATTTGGATTAGGGTTTTATGTGATATTGATGACACTCCTTAAGTGATATTAACTACAGGTTGATCTAAGTGTCGCATTTGGATTTATTGATTAGTTTTTTCGTGATTTATTTTGCTAGTTTGAGAGTCGAGAGTATTTAATGGCTCGGGGGGGGGGGGGGGGGGGTAGGGTTAGGATTGTGATTGGTTTGCTATGCCAATCTATCGGATTTACAAGGGATCGTTTGTGTTGATCTTCCCTTAACTTAGGTTTAGGGTTTTGTATCAATGTCCTTTGTTTGGTGGTGCGATCTCTTGAGGGGGTGACCTGATTAGGGTTTTCTGTCAAGAATTGATGGGTATACGATTCATGAAGTGGGGTTGCATTAGGGTTACCTTTTCTTTATGGATTTGGTGGTGGTTGATTTCCAAGATTCCGGCTGGATTCTTGTTTAGTCATTGGACATGCCTAGTTAGGGTGTGGCCTTGGGTTCCATGATACTCTTGCCGGTGAGTATGGCTGATTTCAGCCTTTTGGGGTGTGCCTAGACCTTTTTCCATCGTCTGAGTTGGTAGACAGCTTCATTCTTGTCGAAGGTTGTATTTGTTATGTCCTGGACCTTTTGCCATCTTCCGTGTTGGTAGGGCAGGTTGGCGATGCGACCCTTGACATGTTTGTTGCTAGTGCAGCTTGGAAGTTGGTGGTGCACTCGGAGGTAAAGCAATGAAGATAATGGAAGACTGAGTCGCTTACGTTGGATGTGGTTCTATGAACCTGGTTTTCTTACATTTAGATTTTATTCTTCATGTAATTGGTTATTTCTGCGTTTAGCAGTTGTGGTTGTTCTGTGTCTAGCAGTAGATTTGCTTAATGTTGAGGCAAATGTGGTCTTTATTTGATTTCTGTGGAGTCAAATAATGCTTAGTGGTTATGTTCTTGTTATGTAGTCTTTATCGCCTATGTAACGAGCTGAGGTGTGGGATCCACTCACATCCATTGTACTTAATTGTTTTGGGAATATATTCACCGGGTAAATTTTTACCCTTTATCCAAAAAAAAAAACTTTGACGTTTTGTTTAAAACGTAACTAACGTAACGAAAACACGCGAATCGAACTCGACAACCAAACGAAACCCAAATAAATATTTCGTCAACTCAAAATAAAGTATTTTAGTAATACTTCAATGGAAAAATATTCCAAATATATCGATAACAAAAACTACGCAAATAAACGTTAGGCGATTTAACGTTTTAACACGAATAACGGGTAAACAACCACAATACGTAACACAAATTGTAGAACTAAAATTAATTTAGCTCCACCTCTTGTGGACCCCACCAAAACCAGTCCCCCATGCCCCCCATCATGAGATTCCCTCTCCATTTCCCATTACACTCAACCCCCATGCAAAGAACTCATTCACATCACCACTCTTCTCACTTTTACTCTCTAGCCTCTCTCTAACCTTCTCATTCTCTCTAAAAATCTGGAGATGTCACCACCACAACAGCACCCCTCAACCACCATTGACCACCATCCATCACCCTTTGACCACCATAAACTTCCATACAACCACCACTTCAAAACTTCATTATTTTGCAAGGAAATTTCAAGACAAGCATCTCCATCTTCTTCTCATCATCAAAACACCATTGTGAGAACTCTTTCATGTTCATTTTACTTAAATAACATGTTAATAATGTTCACTAAAAAGAATATGTCCAAAAACTTTGTTAAAATCGTTTTCCATCATCAAAATTTCACAAAAGTGCTTCATGCACTTTCTGTCCAGATTATACTACGAATTTCACTATAATGTTTCTCAACCATAACTCAACCAAATTGGACGTTTTAAGAGTCTAGAATCAAGTCCAAAATGTTAGTTTTCCGACACCACTGGTCCCATAATTTTTAGAGTTCATTTAGTACTTGAAATGATTTTTGTAAGAACATGCGTATAATCTGCCCAGAAAAGTCAGAAATTGTCTCTTAGGGTTTTGGTTACAACTGGAGCTACACATCACTAAATGATTTGAAGCCTCCGCCAAAATATCACAAAATATGTTAGGTACAAAAGTCATTTGAATGACTTTTTCTGAAAATGTGTAGATTTTGCTCAGTAATAATAACTTCTTGTATGTGTCCAGATTGGTCAACATTTGGACTTCAGAGGACAAACGTATTTTTTTAAAATATTTAGACTTTTCAAAAAATTCTATAAAAATTACTGTAAGTATATAAGACCTTGGGGACCATATGTGATTTTTCTCAAAATTTATTACGTATTATGAATTTTGCAATCGAGCCATGAAAAACGTAAAAATTCTGGAAATATGAAGTGTGGACTGATTTGGTGTGAAATAAAAATCGATACTTTTCGAATATGCTATAAGTAATGAAACTGAATATTTATGACTTTTAAACATATCTAAGGTTTGGGAAAAGTTTCGGGTCAAACCGAGTAGGTTTGACCAAGTCAACAAAAACGGAGCTCGGTTTTGAAAAACGTTAACCTTACTATTTTTGGCAAAACTTGTAACTAAAGGGGTTTGGGTGACTTATTAAGTAACTTAGGCCAAAATGAGACTTGTAAACAAAAACCCGAATGAAAAACAACACTTATAACTTTTGAACCAAAGATTGAAATTCTAATTTCACTAAGTACCTAACTCGCGTAACGACAAATAGCTACATACTAGATCAACTCAGAAAACATACGACATATACTATTGCAAAGTGTACAACGAATCAAATATAATAATAATGTCTTTAAGAATTATTGTTACAAATTTTCACCAACGGGTCGTACACGTTTTTGATAAACAACTTACTTGGACATACTAGTTGAGTGAACAACTAGCGTAGGTGGACATTAACCCTCCACCTACACAACTAGCTTAAGTAGACATTAACCCTCCACTTACACACATTATATATAAGTGGACCACTTACACACAACCTTATGCGTTTAGGGCGCTAGAAGGTTGCATTCGGGACACGAACACTCGCTACTTGCTATTACTTGCTTAATTCTTTGCTTGCTAACTCATGTGAGTCTCATAGCCCCACTTTTACTGTTTTACTGATTTTACTTGGGGTGAGAGTACATGCATAAGACTTGATAGATTTTTACTTATGATTGATTTTTACTCAAGAAACATGCACAAGAACTTATAGATTTTTGCTATACGTGCACCAGAGCAAGAAACTTAGATTTTTACATACATGCACAAGATTACATAGACTTTTACAAGATTTTTTTTTTACTTATGCACACAAGCGCAAGAAACAAGAAACAAGAATCAAGAAACGTATACTTTGTATACGTTAAGAAATCCTCTGTGTTCATACTATTACGTTCATGCTATTATTTTAACCACGATTTCATATTACGATTTTAACTATGCAAACCTATGAGCTCACCAACATTATGTTGACCCATTTTAGCATGTATTCTCAGGTTCACAGACGCAGTAGGACTACCCACAAGAAACAACATACTAGAGGTCGTTCGATGTAACTTTATGTGACGATCCAGATTAGTCGCGCCCCAACCCCTTACTTCCGCTGCACCACATGAATTTGGGGGTGCGACATAATGATCATAACACTAGCTCGATGATGGTCAGATTATTGAGGATCCTTAACAGTACTAATAATGTTTTAGTATGCATACCGTCGTGGTATGGTGCTATTTGGAAAGGTTCAGAATGATCTCTACAATTGCTCAATAGATATGTGTAAAATTGGATACGTGAGATGATACTTGCTATATGTTAATGTGTGATAGATTATTCATTTAATCGCTCGTATGCTCACTAAGCTTTTTGCTTACTTTTTCAGTTGTTTCATGTTGTAGGTGTATGGTTCGGTTGAACCAAAAGTGCATGACGAGTGATGTGTGATTGTATGAAGACAGTGTGGATTGGAGTTTGCTTTATGGTTAGATAAGCTTCTCCTTCTTTTAAATTACCGTTATGATGATACTTGTATAAGTCTCCCAGTTTAATACTATTTAGTGTCAAATGTCGAACTGATGAGAAGTTTGTTAATTGTAACTATTGTATATATTTGACTTTGTAAAGTCAAAGAGATAAGATGTTGGTTGTATTTTTTTTAACGTTATGATATTAAGATTTGACATGTATGAGTTTTGAATAGTATATATATATATATATATATATCAGGGCGTTTCAGTCTTAAACGGCAATTAGGGTTCCCTAATCCTCTAGTTAATTACATGTTTAGGTATTTTGCCAATAAACCTCCCTCAACTATTGTTATTTGCATAATAGTCCCTAGATGAAGTTTATTCTTACAATTAAAATCCAACTATCCAATAGTCATATAATTGTCACACCCCATCTAAAGCGGAAACAACGGGATGCGACGTGCGACTAGATCATAACACATTGATATAATAGAACAACACTAAATGCAATTCAACAACGTGGCATGATATCCCCCAACACAAAGGCGACTTGTACCGTGGTCAATCAATAACCCAAGTACCTAGTTTCAAATACATACGAATCCAACAATCACATCACAAACTAAACATAGCACCATATGGTCAACTGTCGCACCCCCAAGTTCGTGTGGCAGTGAAAGTAAGGGGTCGGGGCGCGACTAATCAATATCATTACACAAAGTTATATTGAACGACCTCTACATGCGTCGTTTGAAAACAGTTCAAAAATAATACATTGATTTCTAAAAAAAGTTTTACATAAGTCTGCGAGTTCGCAACTAAGCCTAGAGATCCTAGTACATAACTAATGTTACAAAAATAGTAATGCAGGAAAATCTCTCGTGTTGGTAAAACGTGCGACTCGAGCTAATGCTTCCAAAGCATCCTACTGTAGCAGTAAACCTAAGAATACATGCTAAAAAGGGTCAACACGAATGTTGGTGAGTTCATAGGTTTAAGCATTTAAAACAGTAAGTATGATCCATAAGTTTTTCGGAAGTAGTTATAAGTCACCCATTAAGATGTAACGTTTTGTGACTATTGCTCCTACGAGCAACATCATGAAGAATGTTTATAGATCTGTAACCTAAACCGCTAGGTTTTGATAGTTGTTAAATGAAAACATTAACCATAAGTTTTTCCAAGTTTGTATTGCTTCACCATAGTATCGTATGTTTTTCGGAAGTAGCACAAATGTCAAATTAGTAAGTATAATCCACAGTTTTTTGGAAGTAGCACGAATGCCCGGAAGTAGCACGAATTACGGCGATCTTGATCGAGTCAAACAATCCAATCAAAGGCGGAATCAATGATTAGATAATCACAATATCAAACGAATTGAATAATCACAATAATGAATGAACGTTACGTTATAGTATTGATAATAATCGATCAGGTTACAGAGATTTCGACTAATTGCGTTTTAGGGTTATTCGTCAACCCTAAAACTGATTACAAAACATGTTTTTATACTAAACACTGATTCATGCGACGTTACACACAACGTCGCAGACCCAGGCCCATGCGACATAGACAATGTCGCAGGCCCAACTAACTGACGTCGCACCTGCGACATTACACACAATGTCGCAGGAGTCATGAAACTCAAAACTAAATACAAATTCAAACTACGAGCTAGACCAACTGACAGACACACTAACAGGCACCAACAAACTCCCCCGTGTCTTCAGCTTGGTCTTCAAAAATTTCTTCAATCAAACCCAGCTCGTAGGAAACTTCCCATCTGCATGTATACCATAAGTAACGCAAACTTCAACAACTTTGTGAAATTGATCGGCAAGCTTCTTGTTGAACTCATTATTTGCGTTAACCCGAATCCTATTGTGGAAGAGTTTTCTCAAATCCTTTTTGTGAAGATTTATCAAACTCATAGGATCGAACACTCGAAATGCAGCTTTTCTCAGATTCCAAATACCTCCATGTTCTAGCTACGGTTCTGAATCAGGAAAAAATATAATCACAGCTTCACCCGTATGTGGATCAAGTTCCCAATGTACAAATCTGCGAAGAAAATTGTAAGGAACTCTCTCCAGAGGTATTTCAGTCAGACAGTCAGCCGGCAGATAGTGAAGTTTGACTATTGGTTGACCTGTCTTCGGATCCAGCTTCTTTTGGAACGTATACCTGGTACCAAGCGTCGGCTTCAATTTATTGTACCTTTTGGTTCTAACCTCTTGACGCAAGGTTCTCTGAATATAATCAGCATAATTATTATCTACACGATTAATCAAACTTAATTGAGCTAATCTGTTGATCTCTCCCTTGGGCAAGGTACTAAATTTCTTAAATCTAAGCTTGAAATACTGAATACCATCCAACCTCTTAATCATAAACATTTTGTTTTCAACCTTCCAGCTTTTAATCAAACCTTTATAATTTCCACCAACCTTGTATGATTTACACGTTACAGGTACCGGTGGTTTAACCATTTTTCCATGAGGCCACCAATGGCCAGGTTGAGCAGCCTTTTTAGGAACTGTTGATTCTGTGGCTGGTGCCTCTTGAGCTGGAGGAACTGAGGTAGTCTCCGGAGCAGGCCCTGCTTGAGAAGTACTTGATTCTCGATGAGTAGCTTTCGCAGGCCTCTCTTCATCATCACTTGAGTCTGTCTCAATAAACGGAGCATCGTCATACTCTTCATCATCGTCCAGATGCTCATCTTCAACTGATACCTCGTCATCCATATCAAACACATATTCTGATCCCGTCTCAGAACCAGCTTCATTGACCATTCTTTGAATAAAAGATAAATCTGCAAACGAGTAATCAACGGCAAGTGGTCTCGGCTGTCCTGGAATATCATCAATAGAAAAATAATCTAAACGAAGTAAGTTTTCATTAGAAACATTTTCAATTATAGGAGTTGGGGTTACATTTTCTGGTCCTAGTGACTCTACATTTGGATCCCCAGACCCAATCTCCCCCGAGGCACTAGACCTTGCTTCCAAAACATTCACCCGACTTTGCAATTCAGCAATCTGCTTTGACTGAACTTCAATGATAGCTGATTGAGTAGCATTTCTCTCAGCTTGTTCTTCCATCAGCTACTGCATCTTCTGCATATCGTCCATCATCTTTTTCACAAACGCAGGAATAGGCTCATCAGCTAAGACTTGCTGAGGTGTCGGGATCACCTGAGTTCTGGAAGAAGAAGATTTACGAGGACGGCTACGAAGAGGTTGAAAATCTTCATCATCGGGATCATCACCATCGCGAACACGCTTTCCAGTATCCCGTGGAACATAACGTCTCCCCTCTTTCATCCGACGCTTGATTCTTTTATATCTTTCAGGGTTTTGACATCGAATGGTTTCCATTTGGGAAGGATGTGGCACGGCTTCATCAGAATCCGAAGGAGTCTCACCTCCATCCTTTGTTTTCACAGTAGCAGAATCAGATCCCTCAACAGTGTCATGATAACCCATCTCGTCAACATGGCCAAATTGTTCAATGTCGACCAAATCATCCTCAACATTCTCCCCCGCAGCGTGAACAGGTATATTCACAAGTGGTTGCTGCGGTTGCTGTGGTGCTAGAGCATCCATATACTGAGGATCAGGCGGCGGTACATAATGCTCATTGAGAATAGCACCGAATAAAGGAGTATCCGGTGGTGCCTCAACCCCCTTTTCCTGATTAGAGCATACCGCGAAGATCCTGCTCATCATTGGTGTAATCTTCAAAACATTATCCACATCACCCTGTTGTTGAAGTGTTGGGTGATGGCGATTGATAAAAAGCTGTACAAACCGCGGATACAAACCCCATTTAGAAGTCCCAGCGTTGACGTTATCTACCATAGCCTTGAAGATAAACCCAGAGTAATTGTAGGGCTTGTTGTAGACCAAGGCGAGCATAGCAGAAGCTAGACGATAACTGATACCATCTGTACCGGCCTTCCTGTTTCCTAAACAAACAATAAAGATATGCATAAGATATCTCTAGACCCGCGTGAGATTCGCCTTCCGATACTGATCTGTCGGAACCCCCGGATAGCCCATCCTTTGCATGCCACCTGTAATGAATGAGTTATCGAAAAGCACAGGCATATCAGGCTGATCATTAAGCTGTAGTAGCTCACGAATTCCCTGTTCTGTCACGACAATCTGTGTTTCCAAAACTGTAGAGATAAAGCGAGGCACATTGTTCTCAGTTATGACCAATGCGTTTCGCCAGAAAGGTCCAACCAGGTTCTTGTAAACAATAGTGTCATCTGTAGTAGCATGAAAAATGCGAGAACGACGAAGAAAAGCAATCATTTGATGAAACGGAGGTGCATTCTTGTGAGTATCGTCCAAGTATGCCACCGTATTGTGACGTGGTTCATATGCTAACGCCATATCTGAAAAAAAATATATAATATATACTCGAAAGACGTTAGAATGAACATAATATAATATATTATACCAAAGTTGTCACAAACGAAGGATTTCATTAATATGTTAAATAATTACAAAGTTACAAATATACATATCAAATCCTAAACCCTAAACCTAGACCTAGGATCCCAGTGAAACAGATACAGCCAAAATCCAAGACAAGGTCAGGCTAAGATTTAGGACAAGGATGGTATCCCACCAGACCATGACAAAAGAAAGATAACCGAAAGTATGTCCCAATTATCAGACAGAAGCTTTAAGGCACTTAATCGAGTTATAACACTCTGTAGTCATTAGAAAGCACAAAAGGATCCACGACCGGAAGGTAGACCTTCAAGCCGCGGATTGGCGTTGCTGAACAACATTTTGGGCAGAAGCAGTGAACACAGTCGTTCTGATTCAGTTAGTAACTGAAAGAAATCGCTCGCCATTGCTAGATAGAAGTTTGACAATTAGAAAATGCAACGCTTTATTTTTACAAAACTTGTCACTTTTCCTGTAATGTGCGAAATCAAGCATTTTGTCGCACTACTGACAGTGACGTAGCAACAACGTCGCATAAATTTTGAGCAAAAGCAAAAGCAACGTTGACCATAATGTCGCACAGTAATTGAGCGACGTTAAGGGTGAGGTCGTATTTCGCAATTAATTGTGAATTTAATCACATTTTTTAAAAAATGCGACGTTGTACACGTTGTCGCTGGTGAGGTCGCAGAAAAATCGACGTAGTGTGGGATTTTGCAAATCAAGCGACGTAATGAAGGACGTCGCAGAACAAGCGACGTAGTATAGGACGTCGCAGAAAGTATCAAATTACCAAATAATGCGACATTGGCCGCTACGTCGCAGCCGACGTCACATTGACGAACACCATCCCAAACCCAGAAAACCCTAAGTGACAATTTGGGGGTTTTCAAATCTACGTATACCAATCGATGCGGCTTATCAAGGGGAACATCAAAACATAAATTTTACCGCATAAAACACACGTTTACATATTTAATTTACCCGAAAACCGAACCCACCGCAACCGCAAAATACAAATAATGATTATAAGAAAAATACACGGTGAAAACGGGTAAAAATTGTACCTAAAGGTCGAGTATAAATGGTAGAACACAAAGATGTGAGTGGATCGGAACGAAAGCTTCTAAAAATCAAGGATCAAAGTTGAAAATCGTCGGTCCTTGCTACGTCGCAGTCGCCAGAGATGATGTCGCACGTGAGGTCGCAAATAAAGTGTGAATAGTAACGAGTACGTCGCGGGTAAAAAACATATATAGTGTAACCCTAATTGCGACGTCATATGCGACGTAGTGTGCGACCTTCTGGACGACATCGCAGAACATAACCATTTTCAATTTGAATCCGATTCTTAGATTTCGACGCGCGATTTGAGAAGTAATATGTGACTTTGGGAATAACATAAAATAAAACTTCAAAAATTACAAGAAATTAATGCAAAAATTACAAAAATACCATTAACACATTCTTTTTGGTGACGGAGTTGATTGAGTCTGGTTAGGGATCATATCGGAATAACATGCAATTATTAGGAATAGAAAGTGTTATTTCGATCATCAGTATATTTGTCCACTTTAAATTTACGTGGCACACTTAAAACACCTTTTATAAAAGTTATTTCAAGACGATTATTGGTATTGTTTGTCCACGTAAACATGTTACATCCGTGTATGTGAGTTAACCTTTTATTGTTAGTATGAATATTTCACCGTGGTCCCTACCATAGACATACCCCTGTAACCCAGACATGAACATAGTTTCCAAATTTAGAAAGAATATAAGAGTATCAATTTTAAGAATCAAGCCATCGGTGACAGGTCTGTACTTACGTACAACAGAGCAACATACACTTGATTCAGGTTTAAGCAAAACCGATCGCAGTCAAACCAAACTTGTTTTATTCAATTGGCGACCTTGATCAGTATCTTAGTATTTAAGACTTTGCAAGTACATTGACTCACGTTTGCTTAGTTTTGAAAGTAAGCTGAATTGAGACCAGGTCTGCACTTACGTACAACAGAGGAAACAATCAGCATACTCCCCCAAAAGATCTCAGATATACGATCCAAAAATAGAAGTATGTCAAGCTATGCTAAGGAATTAAGACTTAGAGTCGTACATCATAGACATGTATTTAAGTTACTTCTTAATAACTCAGAGTCGGTGTGTATCATGCCTACCAATACATCGTATGATGAAGCTAATTTTTATAAAAACTGTTTTAAATATGTCAGATAAACCTACTGACACATCCAAGATAAACCTTAAAATTCCATTTTGTGCATGTCACCCGATGTACTATCATATCCCAAGTTGTTTACAGACACAACTCAACGTCTATTTTAAAATGTAGCAACCGTGCATTTCTTTTATACTAGAGAGTATAAAGAGTGGTTGTTGCAATATATTTTTTTTTATATAAAAGCAAAAATATACAAAAGCTAAATTTCCAAGTCACAAATTACTTTTTAGACACAAAGAACCTTAAACCGATCATATTGATCAGTTCATCAAATCGAGCACGCGAAAAGGCTTTGGTGAATAGGTCGGCACTTTGCTTAAGGGTGTCTATATGGACCAGGTCTATCAAGTGTTTTTCATTGCAATCCCGTATGAAGTGGAACCTAAGTTCTATGTGTTTAGTCTTAGAGTGATGTACGGGATTACGTGTGATAGATATGGCAGCAGTGTTATCTATGTGAATAGGAGTCATAGTAAGAAGTAACCCGTAATCACATAGTTGGTGCTGAATCCAGAGAACTTGGGCACAGCAGCTAGCAGCAGCAACATACTCAGCCTCTGCTGTAGAAAGAGAAACCGTAGTCTGCTTCTTGCACTGCCAAGAGACCAAACGCGATCCCAGAAATTGACATCCACCAGTGGTTGACTTCTTATCTATACTGCAACCGCCATGATCCGAATCTGAATAGGCCGTAAGAGCGAAAGTCTTCTCATTTGAATACCATAGACCAAGAGTACGTCTAGCTCTGAGATAACCAAAAATTCGCTTTACTGCCTTCATATGAGACACCTTTGGCTTAGCCTGATAGCGTGAGCAGATTGACACGGCAAATACGATGTCCGGCCTAGAGGCAGTCAAATACATAAGGGAACCTATCATAGAACGATAGTCACTCTCTTTGCAATCTTCGTCATCCTCAGCAAGTCTAAGATTGTGATTAAGCTCGATAGGAGTCCCATAGGTTTACAATTGAGCAGGTCATACCTAGTCAACATGTCATTGACATATTTTGACTGATGTATATAAATACCTTTAGCAAGCTGCTCAACTTGTACACCTAAAAAGAATGTGAGCTCCCCAATCGCGCTCATCTCAAACTCAGACTTCATGATTTTCTCAAAGTTCTTGCACATTGCCTCATTTGTAGAACCGGAGATAATATCATCCACATAAACCTGTACCAGTAGCATATCTTCTCTATCCCCAGACTGTTCTCGAAGAATGAATAGTGTGCTATCAATGTTGCCCCTCACAAAGCCATGCTTAATCAGATGTGTAGTCAGCCGCTCATACCAAAGCCTCGGAGCTTGGTGAAGACCATACAACGCCTTGTTCAATTACAGACGTATTCAGGATGCCCGTCTTCAAAACCAGGAGGCTGCTTAACATACACATCGGTATCTACCTGTCCATACAAAAACGCACTTTTCACATCAAGTTGATTGACGCGAAATTCTTTGAAGGACGCGTAGGCTAGAAAATGCGAATAGATTCCAATCGAGCAACGGGGGCAAATACTTCATCATAGTCCAGACCTTCAATTTGACTGAAACCTTGAACTACCAGACGTGCTTTATTACAAATAACTATGCCCCGATCATCCATCTTATTTCTATATACCCAACAAGTGCCAGTCAAGTGTGCACCCTTGGGTAATGGAACTATCTCCCAGACTTGCAACTTTTCAAATTGCAATAGTTCCTCTTGCATGCCCTCGACCCAGGATGGATCTTTTAAGGCCTCTTCAACCTTCTTGGGTTCAATTTGTGATAGATGGCATGAATTGATATTAGCTACTAGACCCAAAAGTTGCTGAGTATCAGTCTGCTTCACTTGATGTCGCGTTTGAACTGGAGCATGAGGATCACCAAGAATATTGTCAATGGGGTGATCCTTATGTATCCGAGTCACTGGAATTGCATCCGGCACAAGATTCAGTTCCAAGTTGTTCAAATCTCCCTCAGTAGCAGAAATATTCGGTGAAGCCTCATCATCTTCATCTCCTTGAGTATAGTAATGAGAATAGGTCGTCTTTTCTGCTTCCTCTTCCTCATCCTCTTCCTCATCCTCTTCCTCCCCTTCTTCCTCTAATGAAGGCATTCGTGGATCATATAGATAGTCTTAGAAGTAGAAGGAGCATCCGAAGATGGTGTAGTGGGAGATGGTTTATTTGTGGGTGTAGGTGAAGGTGTGGATGTAGATGCGGATGCGGGTGTTGGGCTAGGTGTTGTGGCAGGTGCGGGAGTGGGTGTTGGAGTAGGTTTTGAGGTGGATGTTTGATTGGATGCCGATTCAGGGTTCGGGTTAGATGGTTTTAAGAGAGAATCGGGTGTCTCTTCAGAGTAGGGTGACTATCTCTTCCTCTTGATCTACTTCAAGTATGTTGAAAGAGTTAAAGACACCCTCATAGTTGAAAAACCAATCCGGACCTGTTCCTTGAGGAGGATCCGTATAACACAAACATTTAACCTCAAAGTGCTCCTCAAAGTTACTCTTCGGACTCGGAAGTTTTGGTGTAGTTGTGGGGATGGATTAGTTGACGAAATTTAGGTAGAAATTGTATGTTTGAGAAAGTATTTCGTATATGTTGATGCATATTTGTGTGTCTGTCAGTTGGTCTATCGAGTTGTAAGTGTCGTTAGTTAAGTTGAATAGAAAAGTAATTTTCATGTATAGCAACACTTAGATTCTGTGTTAGGCGACACTTGCCTTAGTGTCGCATAGCGTCACTTAGGTAAGTGACGCAAGAGGGCGGCGACATGCGACACTTCCTAAGTGACGCATGTCTGCCGATTTTGTTTTGTAAAAATTGAAACCTACGGGTTTTCGGCTAGGGTTGACGAAACCCTAGCACCATTTGTCGACTAAGCACTCCTGTAAACAGTTCCAATACGATTTACAAGCTAATATACTCGTTTACTTTGATTGATTCATTGTTTTCGGTTTGAGTTTATTGTTTGTTCGTGTGATTTTTTGATTCCGCAAATCAATCATTGTTATCAGTCATCTAGATCCAAGGCTAAAGGGACTTTCAACTGGTATCAGAGCCTTTAGGTGATTTGATCAACGTGTGTTCGCGTATTGGAGGCTTTTCGGTTCGCTTTTGTGAAGATCATAGGTATTCTAGCAATATTTTGGATCGATTGGGTGCTATTATTACATTTTGAATCAAGTATTACAGGTTTCATTCGATTGGGATTCAAGAATTTTCGTTAGGTTTACGAAAATTCGATTTTTGGGGTTTTTGGGCGTTCACAGCCGTTTCTGCGTCACTCGTAGCGTCACTTCGTCACTTTGTGCGGCACTTCGAGTGACACTTCTGTAAGGTTCATTAGGGTTTTAACAACACTCAAGTACGTCACTCAGTAACGTCACTTGAGGGTTATCCGTCACTTATCTTAGTGACGCCTACTGTTCTTACCGACACTTAATTGCGTCACTTTGGACGACACTTGTGTGTTATCCGTCACTTGCTACTAGTGACGCATTATTTCTGTGAGTCACTAAAAGCGTCACTTACTTTAGTGACGCCTGTTATTGCTGAGCGTCACTCAAGTCCGTCACTTGAGTGCGTCACTTCTTGATTATACGACACTAATCTCTAGTGTCGCTGTGTTCATTTATTCGTCATTTGATAGCGTCACTTACCCAGTGCCGCTAGTCTTTGCGACACTTAGGTGCGTCACTTACCAAGTGACGCCTTTGTTACTAATAAGCTTTCTAGTCTTGTTTTAAGTTGATTTTACAGGTGCATTTCAACGATGTCGGATAGGGTAACTATTCAAAGCATTAGGGAAATGATTAGACAAGGTAATGATGTTGGAACTAGTAGTAAACCTCCCGTTTTTACTGCTGATTTGGAATATACATACTGGAGATCACGATTTGAGCAGTATATCGATTTTCATTGTCCGGAACTATGGGGCCCACTTACTGAAAGATATGTAAGACCATTAGCTGAGGGAAACTACCGTGGCGTTCCTCCAGCTAAGACTTATAAGGCTATGACTCCCGAGGAACGTAAGGAGTATGATATTGAATGCAAATGTCTTTCAGCAATAAAGATGGCCTTAACTCCAGATGTATTACGCATGTTCAAACAACATGAGATTGCCTATGATCTGTGGCATGCAATTGAGCTTCGTTGTGGTGGTAATGAGAAATACAAGGAGGCTAAGTTAGAGTTGATCAAGAAACAAATTGATCTCTTTGATATTGCGCCTAATCCAGTTTATTCACTAGATACACCCAGCTTGTTGGTGATTTGACGGAAGGAGGTTATATCTTTACTGAACTGGAGATTAATAAGAAGCTCTTGGATGCACTACCTAAAGAGTGGGACGTCAAGGTACAGATGTTGAAAGAGAATCAAGAGTTGGCTATATGGAAGTTAGATGAGTTAGTTGGGATACTCCAAGCACATGCTATGGAGTTAAAGAAGAAAGAATGTAAAAGTGGAGGCTTTGTACAGAATCCATCTTTGTATGGGGGTAAAATTAGTTCTGGAAATACTCCTGGTGGATTGGCGTTTATGTCAGATATCAGTGCTCTACCAAGCTCCACTGGTAACCATTCATCAGGCCATTCTGTTGGCACTTCACAAGGTGCACAAGGTGCACAGACTCCTATTTCTCCAGCCATTGAAGAACAAGCTGCCATTTATACAGCTTTTCTTAGTTCTTACAAAGATTTGGTGTCACAACCAAATACCACTTTGGAGTTAACAAAGGAGGACTACGGCCAGCTTGACGATGATGATCTGGAACAGATGGATTTAAATTGGAACATCGCCATGATCACGAGAAGAGTTCAAAAATTCTTGCAAAGAACTGGAAGGAAGAGTTTGGAAGGAGCTGGTAAATCTGGCTTTGGATTTGATAAAAGCAAGGTTCGTTGCTACAACTGCCAGAACTTGGGACACTTTGCCCGAGAATGTGAGAAGCCAAAGATGCCACCGTCAGGTCTCACTAAACCATCTCCTCCCAAGACTCCTGAGAAAGATGTACAGACGACTGGAATTTCTAATGCGTTGATTGTGATGGAGCCTACTAGTATGGATTGGAGCGCTCAAGCTCAGCAGTATCAGCAATGTTTAATGGCTCACATCACACCTGAGGTACATAAAGAACCTGAAGAGCCTGTTACTTGTTTATCTTGTATTAAATTGGAAACTTCTTTAAAATGTTTTGAAATTGAAAATGTAAGCTTGAGAGAAAAGGTCAAGAAACTCACTGAATCAAATAAGTTTCTAAAAGGTAATGAATCAAATAAGGTCAGAGAACCTTGGAAACAAATGTAACCCCTCCCCCAGAACCTGAAAATGTAATTCCAGAACAGATTAATGAAAATATTGCTTTGGATTATTTTGTTGATGTTCTGGGACAGCCGAGACCAATTTCGGTTGATTATTCGAACGTTAATCTCACATATCTTCAGAGTTTGATAAATCCGGTTCATGAAGAAGATAGATCAATTGATTCGGATGATATTGAGATGGATGCAGAGGTTCCAGGGTCGGACGAAGAATATTTGGATAATCCGAATTAGGAACCGGCGCCTGAGCGAGAACCGGAACCTGTTCAGAAACAACCGGCACAACCATATGATTTTGATGTACCAATCATTGAGTCCGATGATTCTGATGATGACCAAGAACCTCCGATAGATATTACTCAGGAACAACCAGTTGCTGAATCTGTTCCTGAACAAGCACAACCGTCTATGTCTTCAGATCGTCCTATGTTTCGAAAGCTAAAACCTGAATTGAAGATTTGTAAAACTTATCAGGTTAAAGGTGAACTGACTGGTTTGATCAGAAGTTGGAAATTTGATGCTGACAACTTTCTGATTCTTATCAAACGAAGAGACGGCGTACAGTACTTCAGGCCGAGATTCAACTGCATCAGCACACTGCCGAAGGAAGAGTTGAATCGTCTTGCTCAACTGAACATTGTTAACCATACTGACGATTTTCGTGGTGACATGTTTCAGAAGATTCTTAGAAAAGATATTTACAGCAAGAAGTATTTGTGGGTTAGACCAGAGCTGGGAGTTCGTTATTCATACAAGAAAAAGTTGGATCCAAGAACTCAGGAACCGATCGTGAAATATCATTATCCTCCAGCTGCTAGTCTGAAAACTGTGCCACTACAGTCTCTGCCACTTGATTTTCTCAAGAGATTACGTTATTGGTGGTTTGATTCTGTTACTCAAGAAGCAATTATTGAATATCTGTCTGACGAAGATCCAGTGATCGAAAAGGGTAAGTGGCATTTACCGGCAAAGTATGGAAAGACTCTTCGTGTTTTTGATCCGATCAGCCTTATCAATCTGAAAAAGAAAGATTTGAAAGCTCTTCACAAAAGTAAAATGGAGTATCATAGATTTGATCAAGAAGAGGCTTCAAAGTTCGAGAAGGTGGTCGAGATTTGTGTACGAGTTGGTATTCATGCTGGTGGAGTATTTCCACCAGGTTGGGTTTGAACTGAAGATGTTTTTGAAGACCAAGCTGAAGACACGGGGGAGTTTGTTGATGCATATTTGCGTGTCTGTCAGTTGGTCTATCGAGTTGTAAGTGTCATTAGTTAAGTTGAATAGAAAAGTAATTTTCATGTATAGCGACACTTAGATTCTGTGTTAGGCGACACTTGCCTTAGTGTCGCATAGCGTCACTTAGGTAAGTGACGCAAGAGGGCGGCGACATGCGACACTTCCCAAGTGACGCATGTCTGCCGATTTTGTTTTGTATAAATTGAAACCTACGGGTTTTCGGCTAGGGTTGACGAAACCCTAGCACCATTTGTCGACTAAGCACTCCTGTAAATAGTTCCAATACGATTTACAAGCTAATATATTCGTTTACTTTGATTGATTCATTGTTTTCGGTTTGAGTTTATTGTTTGTTCGTGTGATTGTTTGATTCCGCAAATCAATCATTGTTATCTGTCATCTAGATCCAAGGCTAAAGGGACTTTCAGTATACCACTTAAGTGGTGGTGTAATACCTGAGATTTTTTATTTTTTTTGGGTAAAGGGCAAAAAGTTTACCCGGTAAATATATTCCCAAAAGCATTTAATTATAATGGATGTGAGTGAATCCCATATCACAGCCCGTTACATAGGCGATAAAGACTACATAACAAGACCACAACCACTAAAACATTATTTGACTCTACAGAAATCAAATAAAGATCACGCAAACAACAACAACTGCTAAACGCAGAAAATAACCAGTTACATTTAAATTACAATCTAAATATAAGAAAACCATGTTCATAGAACCACATCCATAGTGCGCAACTCTGTCTTCAATTATGTTCATAACTTGACCTACAAGTACAACACCAACTTCCAAGCTACCGTAGCAGCAAACCACGTCAAAAAATCGCATTGCCTACCTGCCCTACCAACACGAAAGATGGCAAAAGGTCCAGGAAATGAAAGATGCAACTCTTCGACCAGAATGAACCTGCCCTACCAACACTGAGGATGGCAAAAGGTCCAGGCACACCCGCAAAAGGAAGAATGAAACCTGCCCTACCAGTTTAAACGATGGGAAAAGGTCCAGGCACACCCCCAAACAGCCGAAAGCAGCCATATACATCGGCAAGAGTATCATGGAACCCAAAAGCACTCCAATCAAACCCAAGCCACGTCAAGAACCACCAACAAAGGATATTGATACAAACCCTAAACCAAGGTTAAGGGAAGATGAACACAAACGATCCTTTGTAAATCCGATAGATCGGCAAAGCAAAACCATACCAATCATAACAACGACCACCCCACCCCCTCCCCGTATCAACTTACAAGAACATAACCAGAAAATTGAGACACTAGAGGGTAGAATCAAAAACCAATCAGTACCATGCAACAACCCTAATCTGCTTTTGAAATTAGCGATAAGCCAGAAACAGATGGCGTCGCAGAAAACCCTAAACTTCCATCGGTAAACCACTAGCCGGAAACTAGATCCGATGATATTCTTGAGACCACACTAATCCGCCAAATAACAACCAATGTAATCTGATCAAACACCAATCAGATACAATATGATCACCAAGATATCTAAATCAGATTCAAAGCTTCTTGCCCAAGTCACAATCGGCTAAACCCTAATCGAATATAATAATCCTAAAAGCGAATTCAGATAAACCCTAAATGAAATAGGGACCAAATGGCAAACCCTAAAACGAAGAAGATTGAACCTGAAATGATTTAGGTTTTAGATAAGTATGATCGATTTAATAATGTTAGCCGAATCAGATTATAAACCTTCCTGATTAATGGACGAATTCCTCCCTATACACTAGATTTGCGAACTGAAAATCAAACAAACCCTAATTCGTATCAAGAAATCGACCAGGATTTCAAAATCTGAAAACCAGTATGTCCGTTCAATCAATCTAACCCTAAGATTCGGTGAATGAACAAAACAAACAGCTAACAAATTAGAATTAATGGCGGAAATCAAGAAAACGAATTAGGGTTAGGGATGGAAAAATCGCCTACTTTGAGAGAGAATTCGAAGGGGGGGGGGGGGGGGGTTTGAGGAGGATTTCTTTTTCTTGAGCTGCTGATCTTACCTGAGATTTTCATAGAACACTTCAAAGACGAAAAGAAACAACTCATGAGCGTAAAGGCTAATAAGTTAAAATTTCAAAACATTCTATTATCAACAATTTCCTCGAGGTCTTCTCGGAAGATTTAGAAGGATTATTTCCCTCTTTACTCGTAAAGTTTTGTATCGATCTTATTCTTGGAGCAACAACAGTTGCAAAAACTCCAAATCGCTTAACACTATTTGAATACAAGAGTTATTTAATTCACTTTAAAGATGCTCCAAGACAAGGGTTTTATTCGCCCTAGTCTTTTTCCTTTGGGAGCACCTGTCTTATTTGTCAAAAAGAAAGATGGTTCTTTTCATTTGTGCATTGGTTATCGTTAACCTAACAAATTTACGGTCAAGAATCGATGTCCTCTTCCAAGGATGGATGATTTGTTTGATCAATTTCAAGGGGTTTAGTGGTTTTCAAAAAAATCAATCTTCATTCTAGTTACCATCAATTGAGGGTACGTGAATCAGATATACCAAATATTGCGCTTAGGACTCGTTATGGGCATTTGAAATTCTTATTATGTCTTTCGATCTTACTAATGCGACTATAGCATTCCTATATTTAACGAACACGTATGTAAACCGCATCTCGACGAATTTATCATACTTTTCATCTGCGACATTCAAATTTATTCTAAAACTAAGAATGAGCATGAAGTTCCTTCAAGACTAATCCTGGAGTTACTTTTGAAAGAAAAGGTCTATGCAATATATTCAGAGTTTTGACTACAAGAGGTTTGTTTTGCTTGGGCACGTTGTGAACAAAGAAGTTATTCTTGTGAATTTTAGCAAAATAGAAGCTGTAAAGGGATGGAAGGTCCCACAGCTATCGTGAAGGTTCGTAAAGCATTTGGGATTCACAGGTTATTATCGGCATTTTATCGGGAGTTTTTCAAGGATCGCTCTACTGCTCATATATATATATATATATATATATATATATATATATATATATATATATATAAGAAGTTTGTTTGGGTAAGAACTGAGAAGAATCTTTTTTTTTTTCAAACATCGAAGGATGTCTTGTGTAATGCATTAATCCGGACTCTTCCCGATGGATCAGAGGATTTCGTTGTGTATTGTGAGGCATCAGAACGGAGGTCTAGGTTGTGTGTTAATTAAATAGGAAAGGTAATCGTGTTCGTCTCTCAACAACTCAAAATACAAAAGCATTACTATATTACCTACGAATTGGAACTTGGAGCGGTAGCGTTCGTACATATGTGTTGAAGACACTACTTTTATGGAATGAAGAACGTTATGTATACCAATCATAAGAACTTTTAACACACTTATGTTCAAAGGAAGTTGAATACGAGGCAAATGAGGAAGCTCGAATTATTTCGAGATTACAATTGTAAAATTGATATCATCCGGGAAGACGGATGTGATGGCAGATGTTTTGAGTAGGAAGGAAAGAGTAAGCCAAGGTGAGTACAAATCAAAGTATGATGATTCACTCTGGCATTAAGGATAAGATGTTCAAAGTTCAAGATGAAGCGTTAGGGAAACTCATATGCCAAAACAAAAAATTGCGCTGGTTAGACAAACAGTTGGAACACAAATTGGATGAGATATTACATCTTGTGAGAGGATTTTTGATTTCCTTTGCTAGGTGGTCTATAGACACTAGTAATGGACAGGGTATATAAATAATAAAAAAAAAGTAAAATATTTCATACATTAGGAGATGGTAAGAAGTACCATGATATCATGATGTCATGGAGTTGTATTGGTATCTAGGAATGAAGATGGACATCATTTAATACATTAGTCAATTTAGTCAATGCATGATCTGTTTGAAGTTCAAGGCTGAAGTTGGGTTAAAGTCAGTTGATTGGACAAAAAAAATCCATGAAGCTATTGACAAGATCGTTCAAATCAAGGAGAGGTTGGAAACAGTACGTGATAGGCAAATGAGTTACGCAAACGAACGTCGACAGCAGTTAGAATTTTATGATGGAGATTATATATTGCTTAAGGTATCGCTTTGGAAAAATGCCGTATGTTTTGGGAAGAAAGGGAAAATTTGCACATAGGTTTGTTGGGTCGTTCTAAAATTGTTGAGCGTGCATAACATATCGATTGAAAGTTGTCACAAGAATAAAGTGGCGTTCACGAAGTATTTCATGTGTCAAATCTAAGAAAGTGTTGGCTGATAAAGTCTTACACGTATTTCTAGAAGGAATTTAAAGGGAATCACAAATAGTTTTGGGTGGAGAAACTAGTATAGATCACGGATTGAGAAATCAAAATGTTGAAGCATAGAAACTTTTAATTTGTCATGGTCCGATAGAACGCTTAGCGAGGATTCGAATTTACTTGCGAATGAAAAGATCAAACCAAGGGTAATTATATGTACATCGTCTGTGTTCGTGTTGACAGTGTAGCTCTGACTGAATTTCGGGACGAAATTCTCTCAACTGGGGGATACTGTGACAACCGTCACCAAACAGTTATCGTAGTTCAACCTTAAAAAGTCATTATTGTGAAAATACTAATTTCAAGGATTTATTTATACCCAAGTCTTCATTTTTTTTGAAAAACGAATCCAACGCAAAAAGAATCATTACAAACGGACGTATAAGGAAGGAGATACGAAACTAAACGTAATTATCAATTATTTTTGGACCGTGTGACCCAAGTTTTTGTGTCTTCTTGTTTGGACCAAAGAAAACCGACCCAAATTCCTCCTTGGAGGATCTGGCCGGCCCAGCCCATTCAAACTCAAGTAACCCTAAAACTATGAACAAAAACCTAAACCGAAAAGTTTTAGTTTATGCTGATTTATTTTCGTAGTCAACTTCAGAAGCCGTTTTGACCTACTTAGAATCGTTTTCAGGCTTCGGCCAAAACTAAAAAGTTGTAGATCTCGATGTTTTATATAAATTTGCATGGTTTCGGCCTCTGAAATGAAGCATATTATTTTATAAAAATTGTTTTGTAAACTGCTATAGTGTATTACGAATTTTCTGAAACTTTTAGTTATTCGTATATAAACGTGTTCAAACCCTAAAAATGATTTGTAAACCCCATTATTCGACTCCAGACATCTAAGAACGAAAATATTAGTCTATATTCATAATCCAAACCCTAAGAACTCAAATAATCATCCTCTAATTCATTCTATTGATCGAGAACTCGCGTATTCGTGTTTTCGGTAACTTTTTGTGTTCTAAATCTTCGTTTTTTTTTTTTTTTTTGGGTAAAGGGGAATTCCCCGGTAAAATATTATAAAGAATAATAATAAGCGTTACAATACAAATTATGGAAAAACCACAACCTCAGCCTAAAGAAAGAGACTAAGGCATACACATGACATGCCATGTGTATGACAACCAGCAAAGCATAACCACAATCAAACAAGCTACGAAAGCAATAACAAAATATAAAACCAAGCAATAATCCACTGAAGCCGCATCAAGATCAGCAGCTCAAGAAAAAGAAATCCTACTCGGAAGCTTCCATCTCTCCATAGTGCGAAGAGTTCTAAAAGATGGCTTAAAAGAAAATGACACCATCTTAAGTCGAATCGTATGTATGATGACATCAGCCACCTCAATAGCAGAACGAGTACCTTTAGAAAAAAGCCGAAAGTTCCGTTCCTGCTAAATGAAATACACAATAGCAGCCAAGACCAATCGAGAAACCACATGGTCAATATTCTTCGGAGCAGTAGCAGAAGTGAAAAAAATCTTTAAGTCTTCAAAACTATCTGACGAAATCGGCATCTCAGCATAACTTGTAACTCTGAACCACACTTGTGAAGAAAAAGAACATTGAAATAAAAGGTGAGCATGTGAGTCAAGACATGACCCACATAAAAGGCATCGAAGCAGGTTTAAGTTGACCGAAGGGCCAACATCCCATTGCTTTAGACGATCTTGAGTCTTCAGCTTCCCTTTAAAAACAAGCCAAAGATAAAACGCATGCCGAGGAATACAATGAGAGAACCAGACTACAAGAGCCCAGTCCACCATTAAACCCCTTGGACGAATAACATCCCACAATTCATGAAACACCCCGAATTTTAGAACAATTTTTTTTTTTTTTTTTTCATAAGGTCCTACATTTAAAATATGACATTGTAGACTTGTTGTATCATTCCCTCAATCAAATAAGGATTTAAATAAGAAAATGTTGAATTTCTAAGAGATTCCCCAGGAATGACTCCCATTCCCCAGGAATGAAGCATGCTGTTAACAATTTGAGTCGGATTCTCCAGGAATGACTCCCATTCCCCGGGAATCAAGCCTGCTGTCCATATTACCATTTATCGAACTTCAAACGTGCATATCTTGAAAATGACAATTCCAATGACCATGAAAATTTGCAGGCACGCGTAAAATGATATTTCAAACATTTCCCAATTTTCACTTTTCGTAAATTCGCGTTTTATCAAGAATTGGACTAGTGACCTCTTTATGGTCATTTTCGACCCATTCTAAAGACATACCAAATTCCAATCCATCCAACATTAGACTTCAACCTTTTTACCACATTTCTAATACCATATTTAGGACTTAGTGCAATATTTATACTCGTCATATCATAACCCCAACCTATTCTAGTCATTTACTCATTAAGTGACCCATTTGGGCACTTTTATGACCCATTTGGGTCTTTACCCATGTAACCACCATTCAAACTCTCAATTCACTTTCATTTGACTATTCTAAGTCAACTTAGGCCAATTTCACTATCTATACTCCAATTTAACCATGAACATCAAAATTTCCATAAACTACAATATTTACATCATTTACATCAAGGGTTCAAGATTATCATTCCAAAACTTCAATGATCATGGACCCAACTCATTGACTAGTTTGACTTAAATACCATATCAAGTTTGACTTTGACCATCCACATAACAAGACCTTGACTTTTAACAACATGTGACAAAACCATGTTTTCTTAACAAAAAGGGGTGACATCAACATCAAGAGCATGATCAAGGGATAAGCTTGTTACCGACAATGAAACAAGCTCCACCACTAGCAACCTTCGGGCCGTTTGCCCGGATCCCGTTGGGTCCCACTTGGCTCACCTAAAAACATATAAACATGATAAAGTAAGCATAAAGCTTAGTAAGCAATGGGCTATCAATGATCATCAATATCAATTCAACATACGTATATTAAGGATCCATAATATCATATGCTAATTCCCGCAAGAATTAACATCTTCGGGCCTACACCCCGGTATATAATCATAACTCATCAAGTAAATGACATATCCATTACCGGTCCTTCCAAGTAAATGGAACAAGCATTACTTGAAGAAAGATAGCATCATCCATTAACTTACCTCGCGATAGCCCATACAATCAATCACTTGTAACACTTGGCATACTTTTATCACCTATTCATATAATCATATAAACACATATCAATTACACATTCAATAATCATTCATCATATAACATAGATGTTAATTCACTTAACACCTATATCCAATTCATACTCAACCTCCAATTCATTACTTGTATCATATTATACAAGTATTAATTTCATCATAAGATCTCATCATATGTTTCATACACTTTACTCATAATCATGTATAAATGGGTAATTATCATTATCACATCATCAATTTCATCAATAATCACCAAGAGCATCATCTCTTAGTGTATAATCATATTCATCATATATCATTTACCCATTTATACATGACTTTCATTTCCTTTACACAAGGAATATAATTCAACATGCTAATTAAATGAATTCATTCATCAAATCATTATTCTTTCATCAATTACCAATTACTATCATCATTTACATAATCAAAATCATTCATTTACTCATAAACACAAGGTTATGAGTTCTTTTATAAAAATTTACATCATTTAAACCTACTTCATAACTTAATCATGTGTATGAAACATATATAATTCATTAAACCATTAAGCCTTTAATTTCAAGAAGCTAGGGTTTACACAACTTGATTCAAATCATGAATTAAGTATAAAGACATGTTCTTCATCATGTATGAAACCTTAATACCCAATTACCCGTTACTTTCCTTAAGTTAGGGTTTATCCCCATAACTCAATTTCACACATAATCATCTAATTAAACAAGAAGATATTGTTAATCATACCTTAGAAGTTGTAAATTTGAAGTTAGAAGCTTCAATTCCACAAAACCCTAACAAATTTTGGATCTTTGTTCTTGTTCTTCCTTAACCGACTTCACACAAACATATAGTACGTATCTTTTTAGTTTTCAGATGTAAAAATGCAGTAGAAGTTTACAGAACTAAGTTTTATACTGCATATTTCATTTAAACCCCTTAACTTATAGTACTTGTCATATTTAGTCCCTCAACACATATTTCATAATATTACATGTCCTATGGGCATAAAATAGTTTACATAGTTAGTCCCACTAACTTATATAATCAAAATTGTATATTTAAAGTTTTAAACTTACAAATTTTGGGGCGTTACAACTCTCCCCCACTTATTCAGGATTGTGTCCTCACAATCCATTCCTAATGTATAGCCAGATAATAACAATTGATCTCTTTGTTTCTCAGATTCTTAATCTTTTCATCAAGAATCATAACATATTACTCAATATAATTTAGTCGATCCTTGATTTCAATTTCATCCATTGATACATAAGCGGTTTCATCAACCATACATTTCCTCAAATAGGACACATGAAAGTATTATGAATTCCAGCTAACTCATTAGGCAACTCAAAGCGATAAGTTACCTTTCCAACCTTTTTAAGAATTTAAAAATCCAATAAACCGAGGACTCAACATTCCTTGTTTTCTAAATTAGATAATATCTTTCCATGGAGATATTTATAGCATTACAAAATCTCCGATTGTCAATATAGGACTTTTATCAATTCTGGGCTATTTTTAACCGTTCTCTGAACAATGTTAGAATTTCTCAGATCTTTTCTAACCAAATTCACCCCAATATATTGGAGTTCAATATTTTCTCCCATAGAACATCTAATAATGTGGCATTCTAATACCCACATAATAGCTATTTCTATAAAAACTCAGCCAATACTAATTAAGTATTCCGGCTATCACCAAAATCATTGGTACATGTCCTCAATATGTCTTCCAAGTTTAGATTATTCTTTCACTCTGTCTGCAATCTGAGTATGATATGCAGTACTTAAATAAATACGAGTACTCATATCTTCTTGAAATTTAATCCATAATCTAAAAATGATTCTACTATCGTTGTCAGAGACAATATAATAGGCATACCATGTCGTACTACAACCTCTTAGATATATAAATCAGCAAGTTCCTTAAAATTATAAGTTCCTTAACAGGCAAAAATAGAGCACTTTTCGTCAACCGATCCACTATCACCCAATTATTGTCATGATGACATGGAATTTTGGGAAATTTAATGATAAAATCCATAGTAATGTGCTCTCTTTTCCATACAGGTATTTTCAACAGTTGCATTTTGCCAACCAAATCTGTAGACAAATCAAACTCAGTTTCACATTTATAAAATTTCACGCTTCATCCCAGATCACCAATAATCAACTTTCAATTCATGGTACATATCTATTGCACCAGGATGAATAGAATATCTATATTCTTTCATAGTGTGTCTTTCCACCTCAGGAATCCGCAACAATATCATTAAATTGATCCTTAATATTTACACCTTAACATTTTTAGAATCGATATAATACCTTGACTATTCATTACATAACCCAAAATTTAGATCTCACAAAGTCAAAATTCATATTTGGAGAAGTTGGCGTAAAGTCTCTCAATTCTCCAAGTCTGTCATCTCTGTCTTAACAGCATATCATACTCACCAGTAGATTTAAAATGGATAAAAATATCGTCATTACATACAATTACAAACTCATCGAGCATAAGTCCTCATACTCATTTCATGAGATCTACAAAACGGCAGGATCATAGATCAAATCATAAGGCATAACCACTAATTCATAAATTAATCTTCGATAAAAGCTAGCACCTTGTAGCCGATCAAACAATTTATCAATCTTAGGTAAAAAGGTACCCATTCTCAATGGTAACCTTGTTCACTTTTTCTCAAACTTGGTTTCCATTTTGGTAATATCATATCATGTCATCATTCCATAATATCCATGGAAGTTTAATTGTAAACACCATCAATAGATCTCCCATTCCTTTTAAACCAGTGAAGTTATCTCAATCATCCATAAGATATTCAATACCTTACTTTAACTTGAATATAAATTTCAAGATCCACAGACAACGTCACATCCGATCTCATGATAATCCATCAATATAATAGTTTCAGATCATTACACCATATAATCATTTCTCGGATAAACAATAAATTCAAATTTATAAGTCTCAATTAAAATAATCTTTTGAAAATCTCCATCAACTGAATTTAAACACAAGACTGAACAGTCTTTAATCCTTTATAATCATTCCATCAATGTCTCAAGCTAAATAGCTTTCAATCAATCCATTAAGTCAGGAAAATTCCAAACATATGAGGTAAATCCTGTCACAAGTCTTTTATAACACAAGACATCTGCGATAATGTTATCTTTTCCCCTGATGATATCAAATCCATCAATCAAACTATTCATAAAATTTAATCATCAATACTGATTCAGTTTAAAAACTCCTTTGAAGAATATACCGAAAACTTCAATGATCTGTACAATTAACACATTGCAGTAGCATCCAAGCAATGCTTCCATAAACAATAGTTACAATTTCCATGTCATAAGTAAGATAATCCTCTCATATATTTGAAGCTATCATGAAGCAAATTCAAAATCCATTATTAATGCATCAGTATAATCTAATCCTATAAAATGTATCACAATACATTAAACTCATCAAATCCATCAAATAGTACTAAAACAACACCTGATTCAAAACTGTTTCAATGTCAAAAGACTAATTTCTGCTATTTACTACACAATTAATCCAAGAACTCTTTGAATTTCAAGAAATCATCATTTCAACTTTGGATAATCCATGTTAATCCAAATGACATAACTAAAACTCGCAATAACCACACCTGTGCTACAAGCAACATTAGGTATATCCTCTAATTGCAACACATACTCATTCCTTTTAACATCCTCCCCTAGTGAGGATGACATACCAGACTGACCATGTTTCTCTACATTTTTCTCTATAGGAAGGCATCCTACCTAAGGGAACTATTAAGGGTAATAATAACACATTTACTAAAATTTTCAAATTAAATTTCCATACACAACAACTATTTCAAGGTAACGACTATATGTCATCACCTAAGTGGACTAAAGTCCCATGTAAACATCACACTATAACTCAATCTATTTAATTTAGTGTGACACTACTACAAATACCTTCCATATAATCATGCACGATTATGCATTCATTTTATTCATACTATACTCAATAAGAGTCAATACACACCTTACACATTTTCACAACACAGTCACATTAAGTCTCTCTGATATTTGGCAGCCTCAACAATTTCATGTGGTAGCATAATATAGCTGCGTTGATCAGGCGTAGCAATATTATGTTATTCACACTTCCATTTTCAGGCCACTTCATATCACTGATTCTCACTATGACTGTCATTCACTTAAACATATAACACATAATGCAACAATTCAGCAGCAATAATAATTAAATTATAAATTGCTGGTCACAAAATTATTTTCATAGTGGCAAACAATTCCACTTAGTCAGTCAACATCACGTAGGAGGTATTAATTACTACCTCTAATACTTATACTCTTACATAATCATTCAAATTATATTTATGAGGCATTCATTACTGCCTCTGCCATTTTATCATTCCACATAACGTTCTTTATAGAACAACTGACATAAGTCAGTATTTCTGATCATTCAGAATTCTCATACACATATAACATATATCATCATATCAGTCGTGGCTAACATAAGTTAACAATTATTTCGTCCAACTCATAACATATTGCCAATATACATATTAGCGATTTTCTACACATCTGAACGAATATAACTGAATATGTAAACATACTCTTTTACACGTATCTATACAATTATCAAATCAATTATCTGTTCACATTCCTTTATTTTCTATAGGTATGCCCACATTATATACTTTCATGTTTTCTTTAACGCTTCAAGGCATACGTATGTTCATTTAGAACTACTCATAAAATCAACTTGTTTCGTATACATTTTGAAATACTAACAATCTTGAACACCCGAATTAAACAGTATGTATGCAGGTTTAATATTAACAATTAAGGTACCTGTCCACACATCGGGGTTCTTATCTCCTTCCAACAATTTCTAACGTATTAAAGTTCAATAAGAACTATTCAAATCTTTAACATATTATCAAACGGTTCTCTACAGGGAAATCATATCAGTTCATTCTATCAAGCTTCACTATTGCACATAATCATAATAATTAGTCATCATAAATAATCATGCTCAACATAAATAATAATGGCTTAAGATCAAGTACCCACTAATGGTGGATACCCGAATCCCTTAAACCAAGCTCTGATACCAACTTGAAACACCCCGAATTTTAGAACAATTTTTTTTTTTTTTTTTCATAAGGTCCTACATTTAAAATATGACATTGTAGACTTGTTGTATCATTCCCTCAATCAAATAAGGATTTAAATAAGAAAATGTTGAATTTCTAAGAGATTCCCCAGGAATGACTCCCATTCCCCAGGAATGAAGCATGCTGTTAACAATTTGAGTCGGATTCTCCAGGAATGACTCCCATTCCCCGGGAATCAAGCCTGCTGTCCATATTACCATTTATCGAACTTCAAACGTGCATATCTTGAAAATGACAATTCCAATGACCATGAAAATTTGCAGGCACGCGTAAAATGATATTTCAAACATTTCCCAATTTTCACTTTTCGTAAATTCGCGTTTTATCAAGAATTGGACTAGTGACCTCTTTATGGTCATTTTCGACCCATTCTAAAGACATACCAAATTCCAATCCATCCAACATTAGACTTCAACCTTTTTACCACATTTCTAATACCATATTTAGGACTTAGTGCAATATTTATACTCGTCATATCATAACCCCAACCTATTCTAGTCATTTACTCATTAAGTGACCCATTTGGGCACTTTTATGACCCATTTGGGTCTTTACCCATGTAACCACCATTCAAACTCTCAATTCACTTTCATTTGACTATTCTAAGTCAACTTAGGCCAATTTCACTATCTATACTCCAATTTAACCATGAACATCAAAATTTCCATAAACTACAATATTTACATCATTTACATCAAGGGTTCAAGATTATCATTCCAAAACTTCAATGATCATGGACCCAACTCATTGACTAGTTTGACTTAAATACCATATCAAGTTTGACTTTGACCATCCACATAACAAGACCTTGACTTTTAACAACATGTGACAAAACCATGTTTTCTTAACAAAAAGGGGTGACATCAACATCAAGAGCATGATCAAGGGATAAGCTTGTTACCGACAATGAAACAAGCTCCACCACTAGCAACCTTCGGGCCGTTTGCCCGGATCCCGTTGGGTCCCACTTGGCTCACCTAAAAACATATAAACATGATAAAGTAAGCATAAAGCTTAGTAAGCAATGGGCTATCAATGATCATCAATATCAATTCAACATACGTATATTAAGGATCCATAATATCATATGCTAATTCCCGCAAGAATTAACATCTTCGGGCCTACACCCCGGTATATAATCATAACTCATCAAGTAAATGACATATCCATTACCGGTCCTTCCAAGTAAATGGAACAAGCATTACTTGAAGAAAGATAGCATCATCCATTAACTTACCTCGCGATAGCCCATACAATCAATCACTTGTAACACTTGGCATACTTTTATCACCTATTCATATAATCATATAAACACATATCAATTACACATTCAATAATCATTCATCATATAACATAGATGTTAATTCACTTAACACCTATATCCAATTCATACTCAACCTCCAATTCATTACTTGTATCATATTATACAAGTATTAATTTCATCATAAGATCTCATCATATGTTTCATACACTTTACTCATAATCATGTATAAATGGGTAATTATCATTATCACATCATCAATTTCATCAATAATCACCAAGAGCATCATCTCTTAGTGTATAATCATATTCATCATATATCATTTACCCATTTATACATGACTTTCATTTCCTTTACACAAGGAATATAATTCAACATGCTAATTAAATGAATTCATTCATCAAATCATTATTCTTTCATCAATTACCAATTACTATCATCATTTACATAATCAAAATCATTCATTTACTCATAAACACAAGGTTATGAGTTCTTTTATAAAAATTTACATCATTTAAACCTACTTCATAACTTAATCATGTGTATGAAACATATATAATTCATTAAACCATTAAGCCTTTAATTTCAAGAAGCTAGGGTTTACACAACTTGATTCAAATCATGAATTAAGTATAAAGACATGTTCTTCATCATGTATGAAACCTTAATACCCAATTACCCGTTACTTTCCTTAAGTTAGGGTTTATCCCCATAACTCAATTTCACACATAATCATCTAATTAAACAAGAAGATATTGTTAATCATACCTTAGAAGTTGTAAATTTGAAGTTAGAAGCTTCAATTCCACAAAACCCTAACAAATTTTGGATCTTTGTTCTTGTTCTTCCTTAACCGACTTCACACAAACATATAGTACGTATCTTTTTAGTTTTCAGATGTAAAAATGCAGTAGAAGTTTACAGAACTAAGTTTTATACTGCATATTTCATTTAAACCCCTTAACTTATAGTACTTGTCATATTTAGTCCCTCAACACATATTTCATAATATTACATGTCCTATGGGCATAAAATAGTTTACATAGTTAGTCCCACTAACTTATATAATCAAAATTGTATATTTAAAGTTTTAAACTTACAAATTTTGGGGCGTTACAATTCAGCAGCACGAAAGTCCACTAAATTTCCTTCCAAATTACGCCACATTAATTTGTCAGGACTCAAGGAAAGAACAGGAACTTCAATCTGTGAAAGAAACGGTATTTCTGGAGCCATAAGACAGGTCATCTCCAAGAATCACCCTCCAAAAGATCAGCTACGGAGTCCCGGGCCGTGAAACCAGGGCGCGTGATGTCCCGATTACTGGTAAAAACACGCGCAATAGGACAATGAATATTCCACATATCATACCAAACAGACGCAGATCTTCCATCCCCAAGCTTGAACCAACAGAATGGCCGAATAAGATCTCTAACTTGCAATAATTTCCTCCAACCCCAACTCATGCAGCTTTGGGGAGGGACATCCCAAAAATTGCGGTCACCAAGCTTATACGCATACACCCATCGGACCCAAATGGAGTCCTTCTTGGAAATGATACTCCAAATATGGGTAGTCATGAGAGAAATATTCGAGTCACTTAGGCGTTTAATACCCAATCCACCTTCCCATTTAGGAAGGCAAATATCTTTCCAAGCCACCTTAGCTTTCCCAGCCTTCATTGGACCTTGACACCATAAAAAACCTCTAATGATTTTCTCCATATCCTTTAATACAGAAGCAGGGAGAATAAACATAGAAGCCCAATATCCCTGTAAAGAAGTCAGAACAGAAGATATAAGTTAAATTCGACCAGCGAAAGACAGAGCTTTATTCTTCCAATTATTTACTCTATTCTGAACTTTTTCAACAAGGACTTTGCACTCAGACTGAACCAATCTTGTAGCAATAAGAGGAACACCAAGATACTTAACCGGAAGAGACCCTTCCTCAAAGGGCATAGTAGAAAGAATACTTTGGCAAACATACTCCAGAATGTTACAGAAGAAAGCAATACTCTTCGGAATAATAAAAGATGAGACCTTTTCTTTATTTTAGTTATTATTTAGATTAGATTAGAAGATTAGATTGTTTTAGATATTTTTTGATTTGTTATCATTAATTGTTTGTTGGCCCCATCAGTCAAATAAAATAGATAATTCCTTTGGGAAGAAACAAAAACAATCAAAGAATTTCTTTATATCCCTTCTAAGAGTTCTATTTCATATGGTATTTTGTAGGACTAAAGGATACATGGATAGCTTCCAAAATATATTTTTATTGTCTTTCTTTTTATTTTTTCTATATATATATTTATATTTTATTTAATTTATTTTTTCTAGAAATAAAAAAATTAAAACTAATCAAAAAGACTTCGAATCGAATCACTTAATATATTATCATCAAAATTTCTTAGTAATAACTAATAACTAAGGCCCGATCGCGTGATTTGCAATAGAGTATATAGTACTCTATCTAAAAAACATGAAGCAGCTCTATCTAAGAACTTTTAATTGAGATCTGAACTAGGTTGCACAAAAAGTAGTTTTTGTATCAATCTAAAGTCAGTTTTTGTATCAATTTAAAGTCAGAAAGGTTTTTATAAGATCGAAAAGGTCCGTTGAGCGCCTCATGGCTATTTCATAATAGATCCGAACACTTGCCCCGGATCGACGATCATAATTGCTCTAGTGAATATCTAAAGAAAATAGATAGATGGGAGATAGAAAACTAGAAGAGAAAGAAACTAATTATATATATATATATAGAAATATCTCTCCGAGATTCACTAATTATTTGACTGTTGGCGGGTCTCTTTGTATGTGTTGTCCGGAAAGAGGAGGACTCCATGATTATTCGTTCGCCGGAACCAGAAGTAAAAATTTTGGTAGATAGGGATCACATAAAAACTTCATTCGAGGCATGGGCCAAACCGGGTCATTTCTCAAGAACACTAGCTAAAGGCCCTGAAACTACCACTTGGATCTGGAACCTACATGCTGATGCTCACGATTTCGATAGCCATACCAGTGATTTGGAGGAGATCTCTCGAAAAGTATTTAGTGCGCATTTTGCCTTTTTTCTAGTATTTACTAGCGAATTTGATCTTTCTTTACTTTTTTCTTTCTATAGTGGAGATAGTCGCACGTAATGACAGATCACGGCCATATTATTAAAAGCTTGTGGTAAGAATGGGTTTCGTTCGAGCGCTCGAAAATAATATTCCAAAGCTTTTGTATGTTCTCCGTTACTTGTGTGGATAAGTCCTATGTTATAGAGTATATAACTTCGGTCATAGGGATCAATTTCTAGTCGCATAGCTTCATAATAATTCTGTAAAGCTTCCGCATAATTTCCTTCGGATTAGTTTTGGTAAAGCGTGAATATTAGGCCGGCTCTCTCTCTCTAAAATTGGCGATTAGGGTTTTCATCATGGAGCTTTAATCGTGTGATTAATCTGGTATTCCTGATTGGATTTTTGGTTTTCTCGTGATTTATTTATGCAATAGAATCTTTCGTGTGGTTTCTTTTGGTTTTCGTTTTCGTTTTTTAGAGAGATGGCAGGTTCGGCAAATAAGAAAAAGAAAAAGAAAGATGGTAGGGTTTCTGGTATGAAGAAGGATGGATCGAAGAGTGTAGATGGTCGTAGTAGTGATGCTTCGTCTGACTCAGATGTTGCACAGGTCATATATCCGGTTCATGATGGTTCTGCGGCGGCTGGTAATCCGGTGACGGGCTCTAACCCTAATCCGGTTTCTGGTATTACTATTCCGGTTTATGATTTTGCTAATACTGGTCAAGCTGATCCGGTGGATGTGCCTAGGGTGTCTGATTCGAGTAAGAAGATAGATGCTGCTTCTATTAATGATGATTCACCTCGGCTTTCCAATGTCTTGGGAAAGGATGCGTTGGAGGATTTACCTTCATCTCATGCTTATAAACCATTAATTAGCAGAATTCCAAGACGGAGTGTTACAGCTGATCAGAAGGTTGGGGTTGATCAGGTTGGGCAATCGTTGCCTTTTAAAATCCCTGGTCAATCTTCGTATAATGATCCGGATTCTTATGTCAAGGATGGTGATGGTGATTCAATACATGTGGTGCAAGATCATAAGCTTGACGAGGGTACCGTTTTGGTTGACGAGCAGGTGGAGCTTGCTCCAATTCATCATGTTCCTGTCTCCATTCCTGATTCGAATACTCGCTCATCAACTTATGATAATATTAATGTAAACACGGATCTGAAGGGTGATGAAGCATATGATACGGATGTAAGTGATGATGAGTCTCATGAGATGAAAGATAACCCTTATGTTAATGTAGGTAATGTTTCAAATCCTGCCATTCATACAAACGATAATTCTAATCGTGTCAATGTGAATGGGAATACGGGTTTTGGTACTAGAGGTTTGGACCGTCTAATGGCTGCTACGGTTTCTGTTTCTTTACCGAGTGGTTCCAATCAGACTTCAAAATCCTATGCTCAGGTGGCGGACATGGCTTCTAATCGTAAGGTTAAATTCTCAACATTGAACTTGGATCCACCGTCTGGTGTGGATGTTGATCTTGAGATACCAATTGCTATGGTTAGGGAGGCTAGTAAGAGATATGAAAACACGCTATACGGATATTTTATTGGAAAGAGGTTAGCCTTTCCAGTTGTTCAGAATTATGTAATGAATGTTTGGCGTAAGTTTGGTATTGAACGAGTAATGATGCACGCCAATGGTTTCTTTTTCTTTAAGTTCAACTCGGAGTATGGAATGAATCAGGTTCTAGAGGGTGGTCCATGGATGATTCGGTTGATCCCGATAATTCTTAGAAGGTGGACGGCGGATGCTAATTTGGCTAAGGAAGATTTAACTAGAGTCCCGGTTTGGATTAAAATGCATAATGTTCCTCTTCTAGCATTCAATGAGGTTGGTTTAAGTGGCATTGCTACAAAGGTTGGTACGCCATTAATGTTAGACTCGTACACCAGTACTATGTGTATGGAATCGTGGGGTCGCTCGAACTTTGCTCGTGCTATGATTGAGGTTGATTTGAGGACTGCTTTGAAAGAGAGTGTGGTGGTTTCTATCCCTAAGATTGATGGCAATGGTAAAACATTGTATACTGTTCGTATCGAGTATGAGTGGAAGCCGCCGAGATGTGGAGTATGCAATATTTTCGGACATAGGGACTCTGAATGTCCTAGGAATGTGAAGAATCAGAATACTGTGGAAGTGCTTTCTACGAAATTCACAGCTCCAAAGAAAACAGCTCGTGCTCCTGTGAAACAAGGTAAACAAGGTGATGGTTTTATCATAAGGTCTCAAAAGCAGAAGCTGATATATAAACCAAAAGAAACAGGCCAATCTTCAAAGCCAAGTGGACCGATTAACCCCATGAATAAACTTCCTGTTAATAACAGATTTAGTGCATTAAATTCCGAATCTTCATATTTGGAGAAGCTGGACGTATCAAGTAAAGCTCCTCATGATCGAGGCAAGAGTCTAGCTGATATGGAGGATGTTGTTAGTGATGTGGAAGGAAGGGAAAACGAAACATCTGAGTATGTGGGTTCTTTAAATATAAATCCTGAGGGGGCAAGCACTCCCGGTAGAGATGGTTCTCATGATTAGTTTCGCATCCTGGAATATTAGGGGTCTGAACCAACTCCCTAAACAAAATGAGGTTCAAGAAGTGGTTAAAGCTAATAATTTGAGTCTATGTGCTGTATTAGAGTCCCATGTCCATGCATCCAAACTTAATCCGTTATGTTCTAGTCTTTTCCCTCATTGGAATTGAACTTCTAATGTGGGTCAATGTGTTGGAGGTACGCGTATTATTTTAGGATGGGATCCTGCTGTAGTAGATCTATCTGTTATTCATGCCTTGGATCAGGTTATTCATTGTCGCATCGGTATACGTGTGGTGATGAAGGAATTTTTTTGCTCCTTTGTTTATGCGGGTAATTCTATTACACATAGGAGGGATTTGTGGTTTGATCTCCGAAAGCATAATCAGTTTATTAATGGAAGACAGTGGGGGATAATGGGAGATTTTAATGCTCCACTTAATTTAGAAGATTCATCGGTGGGTTCTTCTATTTTTACTTCTGCCATGCGGGATTTTAAAGAGTGTGTTCAAGACATTAATGTCACGGATGTTAATAGTTCGGGTTTTCACTTTACTTGGAATCAAAAGCCTATGACTAATGATGGTATTTTCCGGAAAATTGATAGGGTGTTGGGGAATGTGGAATTTTCTATGCTATGGCCGGGATTGGTAGCAATTTTTCAACCTTATCGTATTTCTGATCATACTCCAGTGGTGTTGAAATTACCTGTTACCATTGAAAGGTTTCACAAACCTTTCAAGTTTTTTAACTTTTTGGCTACTAAGCCTGAATTTTTACAGATTGTTGATGAAGTGTGGTGAAATCCAACTGAGGGGATTAATATGTATCGGATTACTTCTAATTTGAAATTGTTGAAAAAACCTCTTCGTAGATTAATGCGGAACCAAGGGAACTTGCATGATAAGGTTGTTAAGCTTCGTTTTGAAGTAGATAGAGTTCAACAAGAATTGGATTGTCACCCTGATTCAATTGCTTTAAGAGAGGAAGCCGGGCATTATCTATTGGCTTATAAAGAGGCTGTTATTGATGAGGAAAAATACTTAAAGCAAAAATCAAAAATCGATTGGCTGCGTGATGGGGATGGCAATACGAAATATTTTCACAATGTGGTGAAAGAGAAGGCTAGTAGAAATCGGATAAATACTGTTTTTGATGTTCACAATGTTTTTCATGAAGGTGATCAGATTCCGCTTGCTTTTGTAGATCATTACCGTAAGTTCTTGGGATCTAATGGCAATATTCAGCAGCTAAATGATGAGGAGCTGTTCCATCGCAAGCTTCCTATTGATATTGCTAATTCCATGGTTCGTGAGGTTACGAGGGAAGAAGTTAAAATTGCTATGTTTTCCATTGGAAATGATAAATCTCCGGGTCCCGATGGGTTTTCTGCTGTATTTTTTAAAAAGGCTTGGAATATTTTGGGTAATGATGTTTTCTTGGCTGTCCGTGATTTTTTCTCTAATGGTAGGTTACTGAAAGAAATTAACCACACTGCAATTGTGTTAATTCCTAAAGTAACAACTCCATCTAATATCTTGGATTTTCGGCCAATTTCTCTATGCAATGTCCTTTATAAATGTATTAGCAAGGTGATGACTACTCGAATTAAAGAGGGATTGGGAATTGTGGTGAGTGAGAATCAATCTGCGTTTGTTCCTGGAAGGTCAATCTCGGATAACATTCTCTTAACTCAGGAGTTAATGCGTGACTATCATCTATCTAAAGGTACATCGAGATGTGCTTTTAAGGTGGATATTCAGAAGACATATGATACTGTTGATTGGAGGTTTTTAAGAACGGTTTTAAATGGGTTTGGTTTTCACCCCCACATGGTTCACTTAATCATGACATGTGTTAGTACTGTTTCTTATTCTGTTTGTTTGCATGGTCAGCTATATGGATTTTTTAAAGGAGGTCGGGGTCTTCGTCAAGGTGATCCGATGTCTCCATATCTGTTTACTCTAGTGATGGAGATTCTAACTCTTATTCTTCGAAGGCAGGTGGTGGATGCGGAAGGATTTAGTTATCATAAGTTCTGTGATCTCCAAAATATTGTGAACATATGTTTTGCGGATGATTTATTTCTTTTCTGCAAGGGTAAGTCCGCTCTGTTAAGGTGATCTCTGATGCATTGAATGAATTCACTAGAGTGTCGGGTTTAGCCCCTAGCCTTCCTAAGAGCACGGTATTTTTTTGTAATGTGCCTGATTCAGTTAAACATGCTATTATGAATATCATGCCGTTTGCTGAAGGTTCTCTTCCGGTTCGGTATTTGGGAGTTCCTCTCATATCTACTAGACTTTTAGCTCGTGATTGCAATCCTTTGGTTGAGAAAGTCCGTAACCGAATCGGGAATTGGAAAAATAAATGGCTTTCACTGGCAGGTAGACTTCAATTGGTGGTTTCGGTTCTTACTTCATTACAGGGCTATTGGGCAGCATTACTCATGCTTCCTTCTAGTACTATTACCGAAATTGAAGGCTTGTTAAGAGGATTCCTATGGTGCCAAGGAGAGCTGAAACGAGGTAAAGCAAAGGTTTCGTGGAAAGTTGTGTGTCTCCCGAAGGATGAAGGAGGTCTTGGTATCAAAAGAATTGATGTGTGGAATAAAGCTCTTATGACTAAGTATATTTGGAATCTCTTAATTCATAAAGACTCGATGTGGGTCCGTTGGATTTATTATTATAAGCTTAGAGGGAGAAGCTTTTGGGAAGTCCCGATTACAGGAAGCTTGAGTTGGTGTTGGCGGAAGATTTTAATGATGAGAGATTTAGTTAGAAATAATTTCTGGTTTCGTATTGGAGATGGATCTTCTGTTTCTGCGTGGTTTGATATTTGGGACACAATTTGTCCTTTATCTCGACATCTTTCTGGTTATGTTATTACTAGAGAATTTCATATTCAGGATAAGATTGTGGATATTATGGAGAATAACTCATGGAAGTGGCCTATGTCTTGGATTTCGAGATTTCCTATATTAGCTCAGCTACCTAACCCAATTTTGTCTAATACTCCTGATAAGTTGTATTGGCGCAAGATTGGAGGTGAGTTGACTGATTTTAGTATCTCTCATGTTTGGGATTCATTTAGACCGAGGGCGTCTAAAGTTGATTGGACGTATGTTGTGTGGTTTCCTCAATGTATCCCTAGGTATTCTATTCATCTTTGGTTGGCGTTGCAAGGAAAGCTGAAGACACAAGATAGATTGAAGCAATGGGATGTTGGTCCTTCGACCGACTTAAACCTGCTTCGATGTTCTTTATGTAATTCTCAACAGGATTCCCATGCTCATTTGTTTTTTGAGTGTTCTTTTTCTTCACAGGTGTGGTTGGATGTTTTGAAGTTTGCTGGTTATTCTTTCAACTCAGTTCGGCTTCAAGATTGTGTTCAATGTGTTAAACCGGTTGCTGCAAGAAGATCTATTCGAAGTATCATCTACAAGTTATTACTTGGAGCTACGTCTTATATCGTTTGGTATGAGAGGAATCTCCGATTATTTAATAACCAAAGGCGATCCAGAGAACAAGTGGTGGCTTCCATTATAGAGGTTGTTCGTCTCAGAATATTTTCTTTTTCTCTCAAGTCTTCTGTTGCTGTCAAGAAGGCGATGGAAGTGTGGAAGATTCCGAGGTCCCTCGTGCGTGAAGATTGATTTCTGATATGAAGCGTCTACAGTGGTTTATTGCTTGGCTTTCTTTGTTAGGCTTAGTCTTTATTCAGGCTATTTTTGGATGTTTTTTGGTTGTTATATACTTGGCCTGTCAAGTATATATGCTTAGGCTATTCTAGTCTAAGTTTTCACTTGTTTTGTATTGTTATATCTTGAGTAATAAAATTTACCGGGGTATCCCCTTTACCCAAAAAAAAAAAAATTTCCTTCGGATTGAGCTGACATCCGTTACGGTCATCATTCAATTCAAAGAATCTCCGTTACAGAACCGTACATGAGATTTTCATCTCATACGGCTCCTCCCTTATGTGCATAATGATAAATTGCTAAAGAAGATGAAAATCTTCTCATTATGAACTGAGTAGGGCTAGTGTTTTTACAAGAAATCTCTAGCCAACCTTCCTGCAAGAGATCTTTTCTTAACATCAAACGTATTGGTACTAGAGAGAAATGATAACTCCAACAATTTCTTTGTTCTCAACGCTTCCCAATTTCCAGGAATTAGTCACTTCAACAGCCTTCGATGGTTATACGAGTATCCAAAATACAAACGAGATGGATGTTTGTTGTCCCAACCATTCTTTTAGTCCCAAGCCTGATAAAGAAAGGGATAATTTATAACAAAGTTTTCGTGTTGTTGATTCCTAGGTGTAGTGCTTCTTCCCCTCTGCTGCCTATTGGTACTAGTGGACTAAGATTGACCTGTAATACCGAACCTATAGGTATAACCTTTCGCTCAATACTATAATCGAGAATTGAAACATAGCATCTGAGGCTGCATTAATCGAGGATACACGACAGAAGGAATTGTTCTATTTCCAAACTTTACCTTCAAGAAGCGTAGATTTTTTTATTTTTTTCCCAATCACGAATCATGCGCATTTTTCGTCAGACTGAGAGTAAAAAAAATCAAATCGCACCATCTCTGTAATAGCTAAATGCCTCCTTTTCTCCTGAGGTTGTCGAAATTATTCGTAATAATATATTGGCTACAATTGAAAAGGTTTTATCAATAAAATTTCCATTTATCCGCGATCTAGACATAGGTAGCAATCCATTCTATCATTGTTCTCATTACTTCTCGCGGGAAAATGATCCCACAAGGAAAAGAATTCTACAGTACGAAATAACATAAAAACAGATTCATTAAAAAAAAAAAAAAAGATATTCTATATCAATATTAAAAAAATTCAATATTCAAATTCTTCTTTTTTACATTACAGAAATTGAATTGATAAAAACTAAGAAATAAATATGCGAACCGGATTTGATTCCATCTTACTGGAATAGTCTACCAAAGAAATAAAGTATTCTTATTTGATTGAAGTTACAGCTTAGAATAACCTCAGTTGATTCAATTATGATACAAAGAAGAAAAAGGATCGAATAATCATTGTATGATGAAAATAGAATAACCGCCTATTTTTTTTATTGTTTACTTAGCGAGTATACACTATACAATCAACTATAAAAAAATTGTTTATCAATTTGTATTTTTGAATTTTAAAAGAAAGATAGATGGAAAATGGGATAAGGATTTTTGTTGATAACTCTAAAACTGGCCTAGAAAGCAATTTGAGAATTCTTCTGATATGGAATCGTAGTCTAAAGAGAATCATGATCTAAAGATATCCATTAACCATAATCTACAAAAGATAGACCCTTTGCTCGGTCGATAGAATTTCTAATTTCTTTATTTACTCCGTAGTAGAAATAGATAATCAAAAAAGAAGATAGCATTGTTTTTGCAAACATGAATAGAATTTCATTAACAGTTTTTGTAAGAAAACAATTTTCTCTATATTCCCCCAGCCTAGACTAGAAGGAAAGATCCTGCTTTTACTATGATGAAAAATTTTCTAATTTTCTATTTTTATCGCTTTCTAGTTAGAATAGATTGGTTGTACCTACCCAATAATCTAATAAGAATGATTCACTATTCACTCGCTTTTCGGTTTTTGGGTCATAATCATTATGTAGGAGAGATGGCCGAGTGGTTGAAGGCGTAGCATTGGAACTGCTATGTAGGCTTTTGCTTACCGAGGGTTCGAATCCCTCTCTTTCCTTACCTTCACCGAATTTACCGATCTTACTAACCACAATAGATCAAATAGCAATGGATACGACTATTCCAACAGTTAGACTTTCTTTGATATGGATTCTCTAATTCTCTAATGGCTGTGGTACGGAAAATACTGTTAAAGAAAAGAGTAGACAAGAAATGAAAATATCCCTCTCGGTCTATGACACCTAAATAGAAGAAAAATCCGGAGTAAACCCTTAATTTATCTTAACCTTAGGTTAATTTACTTTGCCGAAAGGGAGCAAAATTGGTCGAACCCTTATTCTTACTTTAATTCTTATTAGTCTTTATTTATATTTTATTTTTCTTAGGTTTAAGTCTGACGAGAATAATATTCTACAACGAGCAATTCATTTATTTTCAAACCGACCCATTTACTATCTATTATTTGATTGACTAATCCTTTATATTGGAATGGTTGAAGAGTCAAATGGTTTGGCAATTCTTCATTAGGGGATGAATCGAGAGAATTTTGAATTAGAGCTCTAGATTTTTGTTCATCTCTTGCCGCAATAGTATCTCGGGGTTTGCAGCGATAACTTGGTATATCTACTATACGACCATTGACTAAAATATGTCTATGGTTAACTAATTGGCGAGCTACCGGAATAGTCGGAGCCATACCCAACCGAAAAAGGATATTATCCAAGCGCATTTCAAGTAATTGTAGTAAAACCTGATCTGTTGACCCCTTTGCCTTTCCGGCGATACGAACGTATTTAAGTAATTGTCGTTCTGTAAGACCATAATGAAAACGCAATTTTTGTTTTTCTTCTAGGCGAATACGATATTGGGATTTTTTTCCCGGACCGCGATTGGTTTCTAAGATCACTTCCAGCTCTGGGCCTTTTATTAGTTAGCCCTGGCAAAGCCCCCAGGCGACGTATTTTTTTGAAACGAGGACCTCGGTAACGCGACATAAAGACTCCTTCTTCTTATTTATATTTAATATTAATATTTAATTCTTATTGATGAAATTTCATTCTACATGATAAACCTAAACTAAAAATGAACTAAATTCTAAATAAAGCCAAATTTACTGAATTATTCTATTAAAGAATAATTAGATGGGTTGGATAAATATCCAGATCTTTATCTTTTCTTTATATTCTATATATATGGAAAAAGAAAAGGATTCTTTTCGTGAGATAGTTGGAAATTCCTATATCCTATAACATGATAAATCAATGGCTTTTGCGAAAAGAGGAAGACATTTTTTTTTTCACTTTGATTTCAAAGATACATTATCAATCATGTAAAACATCGAATAAAATAAATAGAGAAAAGCCGACTATCGGAATCGAACCGATGACCATCGCATTACAAATGCGATGCTCTAACCTCTGAGCTAAGCAGGCTCACATAACATAAATTCGACATACATAGGAATTCAAGAAACTCTTAGAATCTTTGCTTTTAAATATTTTCATTCTTGGCTATTCATATTCATATTCGCTATTCATAATATAATTATATTAAATTAAATATATTAACGAAATAATAATAATATAGAATAGAAATAGAATATAGAATAGAAATAGAATTTCAAATAACTTTAACTGTTAAATATTATAGAACATAACGATTAATCTAGCGATATAGAATTTCAATTTTTATTCTAAATTATTTGAATTTGATAAAAAAAAAAAAAAGAATCGACCGTTCAAGTATTCAAAATTTCATGGGGAAATGAGTGCAAGAGAGACAGATGCATAGGGTATGTATCCACCTATATTGAATTGAGGATACAGAAATGATAAAATCGTTTTTGATTGGAACGAGTATGAGCCTTCATTTCATATAGATTATAGCTATAGAAGATGAAAGAAGATATACAAGAAATCAAAGACAAAGAGGAGAAAACACTTTTTCGAGACAGGAATCGGCATCTATCTAATGAATTCAACGGTTCCGGTATACAATGAAAGAAAAAAGGGACGGGATCACAATGAGATTTTCATCTCAAAAAGGGGGATATGGCGAAATCGGTAGACGCTACGGACTTAATTGGATTGAGCCTTGGTATGGAAACTTACTAAGTGATAACTTTCAAATTCTAGAGAAACCCTGGAATTAATAAAAATGGGCAATCCTGAGCCAAATCACGTTTTCCGAAAACAAACAAAGGTTCAGAAAGGGAAAATCAAAAGGATAGGTGCAGAGACTCGATGGAAGCTGTTCTAACAAATGGAGTTGATTGTCTTACATTGGTAGAGAAATCCTTCTATGGAAACTTCAGAAAAGATGAAGGATAAACCTGTATACATAATAGAGATACAGAAGAATTGATATGAATCGATTCCATATTGAAGAAAGAATCGAATATTCATTGATCAAACCATTCACTCCATAATCTGATAGATCTTTTGAAGAACTGATTAATCGGACGAGAATAAAGATAGAGTCCCGTTCTACATGTCAATACCGGCAACAATGAAATTTATAGTAAGAGGAAAATCCGTCGATTTCAAAAATCATGAGGGTTCAAGTCCCTCTATCCCCAAAAAGACCATTTGACTCCCTAATTATTTATCGTATCCTTTTTCTTTTTCCTTTTTTCGTTAGCGGTTCAAAACTCCTTATCTTTCTCTTTCACTACTCTTTATACAAATGGATCTGAGCAGAAATGCTGTTCTCTTATCACATCACATGTCACATGTGATATATTATATGATACATGTACAAATGAACATCTTTGAGGAAGGAATCCCCATTTGAATGATTCACGATGATATTTTTTTTTCATACTGAAACTTACAAAGTTGTTCTTTTGACAAATTATATGACCTAGCTGAGACTTTGTAACACCCTTTCAATTGACATAGACCCACGTTCTCTAGTAAAATGAAAATAAGGATGAGACATCAGGAATAGCCGGGATAGCTCAGTCGGTAGAGCAGAGGACTGAAAATCCTCGTGTCACCAGTTCAAATCTGGTTCCTGGCACATGATTAATTTGTATGAGTCTTTATTCTAGCAATTAATTGATAATTGATAATTCATATGAATACATATTCATTAAGACTCTAGCTAGATAATAATACATATCATCCATCTCGGTCTTTAGTATTCATTAAGACTCTAGCTAGTCCATCTCGGTCTTTAGAGATAGACCCCATATTTTTTTATTTTTTATAGAGGGGTAAAGAGTTTATTATACAAAGTATGTATAATGTATAATAAATAATAAAAATTAGAATCAGATTCTATTTTCTCTTCTTTTTGATTTCTCCTCTGGTTGAAAAAGAATGTTAATATGTCATACACATATACATATTCGAAGGTCAAGATTGAAAGATTCAATAGAGTAGCGAATAAACAAGTAAACAAGAGTCAGTTCAGATACTGTACAAATAAAAAAATCTGATTTCTTTTCAGTTATTTGTATTTTATTTTCTATTCCATTTTAAATTTGAATTAATTTAAATTTTGAATTTCCTCCTACATTAAATGAATCCCTAATTTTATTGTATTTTTTTTATTCTATACATAATAAAAATACAAACCATAATACAAACGAGACTTCAATTACTCTTTTTAATCTAGAACATTGGATCTATAGAATTGTAGCAGTGAAGATTCGTTTTTTATGGCGTGGATCAACCAGAAGAAGTATGCATAAAAGTATTTGCCCCGAGGAGGGATCCTAGAATTCCGTCTGTTTTCTGGGTTTGGAAAAGTGTGGATTTTCAAGAACGGGAATCTTATGATATGTTGGGAATCTCTTATGATAATCATCCACGTTTGAAACGTATCTTAATGCCTGAAAGTTGGATAGGATGGCCTTTACGTAAGGATTATATTGCTAATAGTCCGCCTGGTGCTACATCGTAGGCACATTGGGAGCGGAGATAATTGTAACCATATACATACAAAATGACAGCAATGGAATGCCAATCCCCGGGTTTTATTTGTAAAGTCTCTATCCCTTGGTAATCAAATCCCAAAGATCTATGAATTAGCCCATGCTTAACGAGCCAAGCAGACAAATTACCCTGCATCTTTTTTATCTCTCCCGCATTTTTTTGTATAAGTAGTTCAGATTTACGATGAAATTTCTGAAGATTGAGCCACGACTTTTTATTCTGTGCAAAGGAATCCTGTCTAATTTACTAATTCGTGGGAAGATACTGAACTTTTGTATTTGAAAAATGTTTCAGGAGGAATCTCTGAGGTAGATGGCGGTTGATAAAGGAATCCTTGATCATAATTTCCAGCATGAATACTATGCCCAACCTGAAACTTGTGATTGGTAGTAAAACAACGATTCTCTCGCTGAGACAGAATTCTATCTGGATAGATTTCTCGAGATATTTTCTTACGAAGTTTTGTTATAGCATCTATAATTGCTTCTGGTTTAGGTGGACAGCCCGGCAAATAGACATCCACCGGAATTAGCTTATCCACTCCACGAACAGTACTATAAGAATCGGTACTGAACATCCCCCCTGTAATTGTACATGCTCCCATAGCAATAACATATTTTGGTTCGGGCATTTGTTCGTATAATCTCACTAAGGAAGGGGCCATTTTCATTGTTACTGTTCCGGCTGTTAAAATAAGGTCCGCTTGTCTAGGACTCGATCTTGGTACTAGTCCATAACGATCAAAGTCGAATCGTTAGCCTATTAGTGAAGCAAATTCAATGAAGCAACAGCTGGTACCATAGAGAAGCGGCCATAAACTAGAAAGTCTTGACCAATTTGAAAGATCATTTAATGTAGTTGAAATTACTGAATTTTGGGCTGTTCGATGAAATAAGGGAAACTCAATGGAATTCATAACTATCTCAATCTCAATTTTTTCCTTTTTTCTTTTTATTGTCTGAATATTCAGGAGCTAAGACCATTCCAATGCCCCCTTTCGCCATGCATAAACTAAACCAACAATTAAGATAAGCACGAAAATTAAAGCTTCTACCAATACGGATATACCTAATATATCGAAACTCATTGCCCATGGATAAAGAAAAACCGTTTCAACATCAAAAACAACAAAAACTAGAGCAAACATATAATAGGGGATTCTAAATTGTAACCAAGCGTCGCCTATTGGTTCTATACCCGATTCATAACTAGAAAGTTTCTCCGGTCCTTTGCTACTCGGAGCTAAAAATCCCGAAATGAAAAATACCAAAATAGGAATAAGACTTGATATTATCAGAAATGCCCAAAAAATATCATATTCGTAAAGCAGAAACATAGATGCACTCCTATGAACGTAGAAAATATACCGGATTAGTCCATTCGACTTGAAATTGTTAAGTCGTTCATAACTGTTTAGTTAAAGTAAGAATTGCTTTTGCTCGAACCATCTAGTTTCCTTTTGTAGGGCGTGTTTCTTTTCAAGATTCATCGATTAGAATAGAATCCTATTTTTATTACATAGCTTTTTATTTCATTTTTTTTAGTTATAGTTAAAACTCAATATTGCTCTTATCCAAATTCTCTTGTTTTCATCTCAATCTTACCGAGGATTCTCTCTAAAGAAAAGGGATTCTAAATAAAATTCGAAAAAAATAAAAAAAGAGAATTCTATTTATTAGTTATTAGAAATTATTAGATTAGAAATTGGTCGAAATTGAAATAAATTTGTATTATCCTTTCTATTTTATTAATTATCCTTTCTACTTTCTATTCTATTTTATTATCTCTTCTTTACTTTATTTATCTTTATTTATATATTTATATAATAAAATAATCAAAAAATCTATTTCATTTTTTTATGAATATTTCCATTTGTCTCTTTTTTATTAGTGGTTTAGAATAGAACAAGTAGTCAAATGTAAGAAAATGTCTAGGAATTTTCCTCTCAAGATTTAGCATATAGAAAACTCAAGATTTAAGATTTTGAATATAGAAAAGAGGGGTCTTGGTAGATTCCTTTTATTAGATTAGATAAAATATTAGATTATTAGAATCCAATCTCGACGGAGGGTTTTTTATTGAAAGAGAAGACTAGGTCTAAGTAAAGTATATGAAGCCCATTTTACGTTGTTGACAATGTTTACAATGAAACTTAGCATTAGCATTTTTCAAACTTTATCTTGTGCACAAATACCATACAATACCGATATAAATTACTATTAAATTTGATCGGGGTTGGGTTAGATTGGAGTTTTTAACCAGACTTGTGTCATGATACAAAATTCACTAGACACTAGAATTGGGTATACCAAAGAAGGGTAGTATAATTAACTCATTGAGTTCGAAAGAATAAAATTCCATATGAATTTTCTTACGAAGAGTAATGAAGAAAAGTTGGTTTGTTTAGCCACAACTGGAAAAAGATCAATTTGGTCCATTGAAATGAAATGTGTTTTTGTCTACTTTAAACGATCCCCAGGAATGGGCTTATAGGAATGATTGTCTTTTTATGAAGCAATCAGTTAGTTAAAACAATAACGAGCAAATTCAAATACAAAAAAATTGTATTTGAATATTCATTTTTTTATTTTTTATAGGGCTATACGGACTCGAACCGTAGACCTTCTCGGTAAAACAGATCAAACTTATTATTATCAAAATGATATGAACTGTTTCAAAGACCCAACATGCATTTTTTGTGCATTGGGCTCTTTCATTAACTGATAAAAATATCAGTCAGTCCGCCATTTTTATTTTTGACACAAAAATAAGGATATGGCTCCATGTGCTCTGAGTCATTATGTGGATTCAGATTCAGGAACACTACCAAAGTTTTTCAGGGGGGGTTATCTTGACGTAGGTCTGCCTCTGGCCTAGATTAACCTAAGTGAAATGAAGTCTCTTTCGCTCTACTTAAAAATCAAAATATGAAACTTCATACACCCTAAAGTTCATAGGACGAAAAGAGTTTTTTTGAGGCCCTGATACTCAGCCTAGCATTGAATAGACTGTGTATTAACCTTATCAATATATCAAATCA